>JAAAQI020005572.1:0-37743 GCA_011800005.2 Stichodactyla mertensii | reverse complement strand
CGCTATGAATAAACAGCGTCCAACAGGAGCTAAAATACATTCGACGTGTAGTTATCAGTCCCCCTCCGCATCACACCAAGGCCGTTAAAATGTATGCTCGTTTCCCCGCCCTATCTTATCCCGCCCTGCTAGATAGCGCAAAGAGGGCGCGATGTCACCCTGCTAGATTTTCAAAGCGCGCGTGCTCTCACATGGTATCAAGTCCAATTCCCTGATAAGGTGTCTCGGTAAATATTGTTGTACACGATAAGTACAAAGTGGCGATAATGGATTTTTAATCTCGTCTGTTTTTGATCAACACTCCAGAAACAAATGTTTATTATACGCTGTCATTGTGGTTTTGTTGTAGTATCCGCATGATTTTGCCATTGCTACGGAGTGTGAGTGTGGAAAATCGTTATTAAAAGGGCTAACTCAGATTAGCCGATCCGGCATCGGATCTCGGCTCGATAGGTGTCGTCTGCCTTGGTGAGATAAGGCGACAAGTAATATACCTCAACACTTTTGATGAAATCTCCGCAATCAAAACACCCCATAAAAATGGCAAAAACCCGTTTAGAATACCTCGCCATATTATCAAGTCCTTGAACCAACCGGCCATCTGTTTACTATCAACGAGTAAACAGCTTTAAATACAAACGAGCAAGACTAGACAGAAGCTACAGGCGGCTCAACTTAAACAGATAGTACAAACATTGGCCGATTAATTTGCTTAATGACTTGTAAGATGATCAGTGCATGAGCTGCGGACAGACTGAGACTTATGTACAGTGACCTTTAGGCTTGGGAAAATAACTCCGTTGACTTGTCCTAACAGCTGATTTTCACTGATAAGGGACAATGCGTGTGACGTGTCTGTTCGAGGTTCGAAAGAGTACCTTCCAGGGCTTTAGGGAACTCCAACTCCTCATGAAACACTGCCGAGACTTTGCGCGCTGTGATGTGAATTCGTTGCAGGTAATTCTTGGAAATACTTCTGAACGATTAGTATCAAAATGGCTAGCGCTGAAAAGAGGGTTTACCCCCGAACGAAATCTCGCGACGCAATGCCAAGAATGTGAAGTTCATCACTGAGATAATTACAAGTGCTTTGCTTATTTCGATAACATTTCATCACCTACTTAATACACTTCCATTCTTCTTACGTCCTCGACATTTTTCAAGTCACAAATTCTGGGCCTGAAAGCGGTAGGAGTGCCAAGTCAAATTCTGAATGTCGACACCAGCAAGACCCCAGATCTATGCCAAAAATGAGGCCCACACAGACCGTGGAATAGGCCACCCGTGCAAAGACAGAGATTAACAAAAGGTTAGTTTTGAAGGGAATCGAAGTGTTTGGAACGGTTCAGGTTTAAAGAAGGTGCGAGACAGAAAAGGTGTGGCTGTCTCGGACGCTTCTATGAGTGCACGCTACGGGTGTAAGTAGTAGTTTTGGGAGGGAATTATTGGCCAAAACTTGAGCAAAAAAATGAAGGAGCTGTAGCTAGATGGGGAAAAAAACCCTTATCGCTGTTAGAAAATTGATCGCAAACTTCTTTGCCGGGAGAATAAAGACCTCAAAATGAGCAGTAATGTAAAGCAGAGATTTTAAGTGAACAACCCATCCCCGATTGGGATACTCTACCTGAGAACATACAATTGAAACTCTGTAAAGGGCTTTGCAGGAACGAACAAACGAATAAACCTTTTTGGCGCAAAACCTGCTCCATGAAAAACGACATCCGAGATGATTTAGTGACGAACATGTAGTTCAAAGTAATGCGAACTAGTGATACAGACGAGCAAAGATGTCTTCAAATTTCTTGTGTGCGTAATCAAACATTTCAGTACCTGTACAGAAAAAAAATTCAAAGACGTCAAATATAGAAGACAGGAACCATTTACCTAGTCTGGTTATATGGTTCTGAGTTTTATAATCTTAGACATTTATTTATAATATAACTAAGTTTTATGTATCAAACAATTCTCTATTTACAATAATATCTTAAAATAAATTACTCTTGGTCCTTGATATGGGATGAGGTACTTCCAATGAGCTCTTGCGCTGTCAAACAAATATAATTCATCAGGGTTTTTGTGTGCTGGGCCTCTAGAAGATTCTCCATCTGTTGCAGTTCTTCCAGATGGTCTTGACTCTCTTGAAGAAGTAAATATTGCTGTGTGCGACGGAATACGAAGTCGGCAGAAGAAGACCATGGCTTTTCCTTGAACTCTCTTTTTCCCATGGCTTTTCTTGAACTCTGGCGGTACAGAGAAAGCCTTTGGGAGTAACTGCACCAGGGACTTCTTGTTCGTTCTTGGTTATGACGATGACCAACAAGAGGAGTAGATTAGATTGTGTATTTCACCGAGATAGAAAAGCGTCGGATAAGCGTATATGATGTATTGCTTTTAGTATCTTTTATATATTGGTTCTCTCGGTAGCGAGATAAAGATCATTGATTTTTGTTCTGAGACGACTTTTGCTCACTGGGTTTTGAGCGCAAATCGGGCGATTTAGAGATGTGCAAAGTAGTTGTAGATGATGTGGTCCCTTCTATATTTCAGAATGAATAAACTGGCATAACGCCCAGGTTTGTTCTTGACGAAATACGGTGTATATGTACTTGGGGATAGCTAGTTGTGCACTGATAGTATCGAGTAAGGTTCTTATTAACAAAAGAAAATGCTCGCATCAAAGATCCAGCTATAGTTGTCAGTCAGTGAGGCATCTGGGAACAGAACTGTGAGGAGAGAGGCGAATGGGGTTTGTTGAAAGGTTGGCTGAAATGAAGACTGCTAGGATATGTACACTGTAGAACGTTATGTTGAGAACAAGGAGTCATGCCTATGGATGAAGCAGGGCGAAGAGAACCTGGAGGAAGAAAAAAAAAAAAAAAGAAAAAAAGAAAAAGAAAAGAAAAATCAATATTACAGAAAAGGATTTAAAATTAAGCCTTATAAAACGCTTTTTCATGTTCTATGCTGTTTATCAACACTTGGGATGTTGGGAAAACACAAGAAAAGTTTCAGGATCACGAGCCGTAGGTGAGTGATTCTAAAGCTTTTCGAGTGTTTTCCCAACATCCCAAGTGTTGATAAAACAAAATAGAAGAGAGTTTAATTTCAATACCAATAAATTACAAATAATATAATAATATAATAATAAAATTACCAGATATAAAAGTATTTGTCACCTAGAGTAACTATAAAAGCTAATAGAGCTAGGTGGCAAGCATGAGGTTAAATTCATTTTGTTTAGGTAGTCAGATACAGATAAAAAAGACACAAGTACAAAATTAACTTAAATATTTACAAAAAATATAGAAAAAGAAAAAAATAAAGAAAAAATACATTGATAATGTCACATTTGAGAGTTAAAAATAGTAAGAGCCAAGATGGATATTAAAGATCAATATGAAGAAATTATATTATTCTTAATGGTTTGCTTAAACTTAGAAAAGCTGAGAGACTTTAAGGATTCATCTATATTATTCCAGAGGACAGCTCCTCTGTATCTAATATTAAATTTGCCATCATTAGTTCTTACTGCCGGAATGCAGAATGTGTTTCTGCATGCCAATCTTGTATTGTACTTGTGTCTTGAAGAAATAGAAGCAAAAAAATTATCAAAAGCTATAGGAAGTAAACCTGAATTAAATTTATACATAATGGAACAATTTATATGATATCATGTAATTTCAAAATGCGTAAACTTAAAATTAACTTGTTTAATGGAAAAAGCAAAACCGAGCCCGTGTCTGTGAATCAGAACTAATTCCAGCCAAAAAAATAAGATTAAACACTGACCTGATGACGGGCCGGGCCGGTGCAAGCGGTTGTTATAATATAGTATAATAATCACCATGCGTTATAGCTCGATAACGGCACGCGGGACGTACTAGAAAATGAATTCTCCAAAATATTTTCATGGCCCGGAAAAAACTAACCCAAACTTTTAAATTGTATCTGTTGTAGCTTGCCTTCGTTTTGCCCATCGTCACTCTAATTATAGTAACTGGATATTATTTCCGTGAGAAGGCGATTTACGCTTTACGCTCTAGATTAAAACAGACATTATCGCTTCATTGAAAAGCGCAGTCGAATCTGGACCGAAAAATACTTGACCACAAAAACCGCAAAACTAAGGAAACGATAAAAAAATAAAACAAAGATTATGAAAGGTTTAAAAATAAATATAAAGCAGTAGCCGGATGCATCACATGACCATTTCTTTAAGCAAAATAAGCTTTAGGGTTTTCTAATGCTTGAGCGGCATGCTTTGAAATCTAAGAATTCTAAAACCAAAAAAAAGAAGATATGTCCGTATTCTAGTTTATTGTTGTTCTATGAAACTATAATTTTTTTTGTTTGTTTTCTTTACTCAGTAGGGTCGTATTCATAGAACTAATAGAACTTGGATAAAAATCACTTTATTTTGCTGATCAGAAATACTGTAACAAAAACTTGTCTATTTACGAATCTATTTTCGTTTTCAACTGAACATATTTAGCCGTCAAAATGGTAAAAAAGAATTTCTATTTTTCGACGGATTGCTGCCGATAACATCTTGTATATAAACGCTGATTTACAAGGTTCAACTTTCGCTTACAACTGTCGCATACGATCTGCTTACTCCATGCTTACAGCATGAGCTGCTTCATGTAAATCAACCTTTTTTTCTTGTCGTACACAACAGTAGTGAACAAGTTGTAGGGTTGATTTAAACGAAGCAATTCGAGTTAGTTGTAAGCATGGCGTAAGCAGATCGCACGAGACAGTTGTACGCAAAAGATGTACCGTGTAAACCGGCCTTTTAATGTTCGGAACTCAGAGCACTCTCGGTCGCCATGTTCAGATATTGCTCGCTGTCTGAAAATAATCTGTCGAGGATAATTACTTATTCTCCTGCACTTATCTTAGAGAGGCTTCCTTTGCTTTTTCTTGACAATTTCAATTTAAAGTTAGTAAAAACCTAATTATAATGAATAAGTAATCCAAAGTTTCTTTATTATTACCATCGTGTAATATTGAGCCAGAATTACAAGCTGGGCAAGTCGATCTTTCAGACTCTCCTTTCGAACAGTTTGGTAGAACGCTATGCGATGGTATGAATGTTGGTGAAGCTAGTGGTACGTAAACTGGGCTCCGTATAACAGGCTGGAACCCATAATGATCCCTGAAACATAAAGAAATAAAAGCGAAACACTAAAATATGTATTACATCAGCGTGCGCAAAGCAAGAAGAAGTGCGCAGTAACTCAGCTGATATACAGGAAGACATAGTAAGAAACTTGCTAGAGATGCATCCGCAGTATTGGTAGACTAAATGTTATCATAAAGACAAGGAGCTACAGCTAAGGAAAGGAAAACTATCCCGGAACTGCGCAATTATATTCTGAATTCTCTCCGCCAAAAGCTGAAAGCGCTAAGAATTCTGAAATCTTTCCGCGCTGAAAATTTTTTTTCATGAACCGAAAAATACAGCAAGAGCAATAGATTGTCAGGCGATGATCACCGCGACTGTCGGTCGAGCTAGTGAGAGCAAGATATATCGACGACGTGTGTGTACAAGATGGCCTTGGTTAGTGAAACAGGATGTTAAATCGTCGGGGAATACTCAACATATCTTGAAGAAGAACCGTAGTGAAGGATGTATCATAAAGAGAGTAAATGTACCGGGTACCTTTGTACTGGTAATATCCGTAGTGTGTCTCTGAATCCTTTTGCGAATGGGTTACTATCGATTTTTAATCTTGTAATCTAAAAATATAAACACAAATAACATATCAGAACCTTCTTAAAACGATACCGACAATGATAACAAAACAAGAGTCACATTAGCAGAAGTTTTATTCGATACCAGAGAAGATATGGCAGTCGTCGCAGTTTTTTAATTTACTCGTTTAGGAATTCAGCATGAAAGCCGCGTGCGCATCTTCCAAAGATACTGCTGACTTTGTTTTGGGAAGGGTAAAGGTTTTGTCATCGCAATCCTGCCATTTCGTCGAAAAAAGAGGTTTATAATCAACACTTGGCTAAAATAAAAACCGCAAAAACTGACGGTCTTGATAAATGATGTTCTTAATGCAGCAAGTCTTTGTAAAATGCAGTCTAAGTCTATATACTTTCAGTGCATTCTATTGATGCTGATAACATTTGCGCTGCTTCTTCGGCACAATACTATGAAGGCGCTCTGGAAAGTTCCATCTTTGCCATTTAAGATACTAGACAACGTTAGCCGCACACCAGATAACTAAACAGTCGGGATCGTCAATACTTGATGCATGACAACAATTTCTCGATGTCATCCATAACAGGGGGAGATCCAGGATCTTTTCTAGGGGAGGGTACACCCGTAGTATTTGTAGTATTAACGAGTGAAAAGGGCACATGATAGGAGTCTGGAAGGTCAGTTTCCTGTTTTGGGGGTGGGAGGGGGGCTGTACATCCCTAATCCCCTGCCCCTAAGTCCACCACTGCACTGTAGGATGGGAGTTGATGTCATTCTATCTATGGATTAGTATCCCCATTAACTGGTGTTACCCTATCCACAGATCAAGATCGTAAGTGTCAAGTACACGTGTTCCACCCTATATATCAACTAATCATCCCTAAAAGCCATCCGCTACTTCTCGCTCAAAGGACTCGCTGCGAGTAAAAAAGTACTCACTAGGCCCACTGTGAGTGATTTCAGCGAGGATTGGAGAATGGACCTAACCCTCGATGCCAGTCATCTCATGTATTTTGATCACACGGCGTCCGTGTTGGTTGAAACAATACGTTTTCCCCGCGTTGTCTCGCATTCAAACACTTCAGAACGAGTTCACGCGGGCAAGAACAGCAGTTTTCATTCTCTTGGGAATAAACATGGCTGCCGTGTGATTAAAAGCTATTGGCTCCAGTTTTGGAAAGCCCATGTTCCTTACGCTTTACTTATGCTATCCAAAACAGATCGGATGTCTTTCCACTTGTATCTTAGTACTGTAGCAACTGTTTACCAATTAAGAAAAAAAGAGCGAGCGTCGCGATTCTTTAGCTAGGAAACCAACACTAAGACGTATCTTTGTCTACTCACAAGTTGGTTCTGGTAAGCGGTTACAGCTAGAAATGTTGTCTGCGCGAAGGTAAACGTCTTCATTTCTTCAGAGTTGAGGTTGATGACTGACGCGGTGTGATCTCGTTTCTTGATGATATGAACACGAGGTATGTATTTATGCATCGAGTTCAGGATCAACTGAAAAGAAAATAACAATACATAAGAGAATTGTAACACCTATTTCAAAAAAGGAAAGGAGTTTGTTCTCGAAAAGAATAGTAATCATCAAAACGTGCTTATCAGAGAACTGCAACCGGGAATCGCTATAAATTTCTATGCATGCGATGAACTATGACATGTGACTTTAATTCAAAAGGCTCCATGATGATTTCAAAAAAGAATGGCTATTTTTGTAATGACGATAATTAAACTCAATGGTTCCAGTATATATTTTATTTTTGCTGTTAAGGCTCGACGCTTCCCTCCTAGCAGAGTAAGAATCGCAGGAAAGACGACGCGCGTCTTCTTCAAAGACATCACGAGGTCATGACCAGCTTTAAGTTGTTCCAGCACGAGCTTCTCAAACTAATTTCCCTTGTCAGAAACCTGTTACATACACCGACTAACCTTTATGACTAAGAGCTTAAACACAGTCAATGTATTACGAGTATACCAGTTACTTTACACAACCGAAGTTAAAGGAGTCAAAAGGGAGTGAGTAATTGATATAATGATATAACCCTAAAGGTAGCAATAAGATTAGAAAAATTAGACTGGATTAGAAAAAGAAAAATACGAGGAAAAAAGTTCGAAGGTTGTAATAACTTCAGTATTCATGCATTTGCTCAGTATATTTCTTATTTTCTTGTTTCGTTTGTTTGTTTTTGCTTGGTTGGTTGGTTATTTTGCAATGGGAAATATTTCTAATTGGAGATCTCAGACACAAAAAATTCACACCAACTTTCCCCTCTTCTCCCCAAGATTCCGAAGCCATTCAAAAAAGTCCAAATTCTTTTATTTTTTCTCCAAAGCACTTCAATCCTATTATCGTGATTAACGCTTTTTTAATATGTATACCAATGCCGATATCGTGCTACTTCTTATCGACCGCTGACCCCAGGGTCTGACAGCCAAGCGATCTCATATATTCACACTTACCGAACCAATCAAAATGCGAAGAAACATCAAGATGAGAATACCAAGAGTGGTAAACGTTTAAAAGATCACACTGAGGAGATTTTAATATCAAAATATCATATTTTTAAATCCTCTTGTTGACAATTATTAGGTAGCTAGAATTCGCTTTCGGCATTATGTGGTCATCTGGTAATTGAGTACAGGGATTACCAAAAGAGGTTCTTAAATATTCACCCTTCCTTTGCTTTCTTTTTCTTTTATTATTTCAATAATTGAGAATTCATCCGTCATTTGGGAATCATGGCTGGATCTTTTTTAGCTTTTTTCACGTAACACGTGATCGCTTAGTTCAGATCACGCGTCACGCTTACAGTGTTTGCCACTCGAATAAACCCTCATACGAGAAGTGATCGAAAGATGAGGTTGAAGGTGGATGGTCAAAATTCATCTTATGGGAGGGGAGGGAGGGAGGGAGGGAGGGAGGGAGGGAGGAGGACTGTTGGGATGCGTCTTAATCACTGAGTTGTCCAATACACTCAATTGCAAAGTGGTGATCAGGTTCAAAACGTACAAAATAGAACTTCAAGCCGAAATGGTACACATGAAGTACTAATTAAATGCATGTTGTGATGACCCGTGGAAAACACTGTTATACTAACCATGGATACCAGAACAGGAAAAATAAGATACGTTTGAGAGATACGAGATAAAAATGTCCATAAATTTAAAACAGCCATTGATTTAAAGACGTATCTGCTCAACTTGTACAAACGACTCTCAAACTTAATTCCTCTGAATACGCTTTCGGCATGTTATATATCGACTGCCTATAGCAAAAATGAATAAATCACAACACAGTTATGTCATTTCTCAGTATAGCTTATGGCCTGAGCTTCTATGTTCTATGTTTTGAACACGACAACGATTTTATAATTGAGTATAAACAATAAAACCGAGACAGACAAACAGAATCATCTTTGACTTACATGTCCACTGTGATCTGTGTTGTTGTTGGTGAGCTTCACTTTTTCGAAGGATACGATTTGTTTTTGTAGCTGTTCCCCGGTAAAGGGGGAGTCCGGGTGCATGTAAAGTCGAACCTGGGCAGGGGGATCTGCTTTGCCTGCTACTAACCACGTGGATCGGTGATAGGCGTATCGGTACCTCTTGTCATCGACAGGTACGATATCCATAAGCACCAGATAGTTAGCTTTGGGCTGCACACCGCTTACTGATACTCGTAGGGTAGGGAACATTCGTCTACAAAACAAGAAAGAATAATAAGGACTGGAAAGTGGAAAAGAGAAAGAATGGGTATGAAATGGAAGTTTGTTGAACACCATGATAGATCCACTGCATGAGTCAAATAATGAAATAAATTATGAATAGAAAACGAGAACTGGGAACAGGAAAAGAAAACGAAGGGGAACTCATAAAAATAAACTAGTTTCCTTGAGTTTCATTGTAATAAGAATTCTTTCAGTTTTACTTTTCATTTAATACAGATGTATGTGGTAAAAATAACCATAGTGAAGATTATAGCCAATCCTTATAAAGCCATAAACACATGAAGTGATATGAAATAGAAATCAAAATGGGAAATGGAAAAGGCAGTGAACTGAATTTACAGGAAATCTGTCAACCGCAATAGAGTGCGTACCATATATCCGTGAAAAAGTTAACGAACAAAATTGTACAAATTAGTGCAAAGTTTTGCATAGAGAGTGCAAACACTAAAAGCGTGCAACATAAAAAGTACTGAATAGTGCGAAATTATGCTAATTCTATTGTTATCTATTGTTTAATTAGTGCTATTTAGTGCTAAAAAGTGCAAACTCTTGCACGCTTTTAGTGTTTATACTCAGAACTCTTCACTGAACTCTTCACTGAACTTACTAATTTGTGTAAATTTGTGCAATTTCTTAAAAAGTTTTTTATGGATATATGGTATGCACTATACAACGGAATAATATAATATACCTGCATGACGGTAAGAACTGATAAGAAATGATAAATGGAAAAGAAAATAAATGGAGAATTAAGTAAGGGAATTAGTGGGACAAACACACTGCTGCAGTATGATCAGGAAATGATAGAGCAATAGCAAGGGCAAGACACAAGGTTTTATCTCGAATTTTAAAACTTAAAAATAAAAAGAGCTCACAAACTTTAACAAACTACAGAACGAAATTGTGTCATAAACGACGATTCAAACGTCCATTAAACACAAGAAAGATAAAGCGATAGCTGAACAAAGCTCTCAGAATACTGAGGAAGAAAAAACGAAAACTAAAAGATCACAAAAGCGACAAAAGCATTTCTAGCATGATTCAGAACAACTTTAGATACCTTCAACACATTTTCCCATTATTACAATTAACTAATAAAGCAACAGAACAGTAGTCAGTTCTGCTTTTAATATCCACAGGGGAGCAAAGGAATCCTAGACTCTGATACAGAAGATTTACACTCACTGTATACTAGCAAGCCAGTCTAGTCTACCAGTTCAATAAGACACAAAGATTATCTTCCATATATTGATAAGCAAAGCTCCATTTTAAAACCCTTCCTGCTTCGTAGTTCCAGATCAATTGTATTTTTGTAAAGATTTTGTAGAAATCCAAGTTTATTGATTTGGGTGTTCTATCTTGCATATTGTACCCTGACATCATTTGCTTAGAATTACGGCCATAGAGCACTAAACATAGTTGGTAACTTGATCAGAAAGTCCAACTTCAATCAGAACTGAAACGTTACCATTGAGGTATAAAAATGGTTGGAATGATTAGTGAAACCAAATTATTATTATTATTATGCGAGAAGACGCTTGATGGCAATAGCTTGCAATCCATATGATAACGAGGACTGATTATTTTGAGCGATTTTCCTTACGACTTTAAAATCAGTACCACTTCTCCGGCATCCATGCGTCCTTTTTACAACCAACAAGCTGCCTTGCTTTGCAAAATCGCCATTTTATCAAGAATTCACAGTTCAACTTTGTCTCTTGGACTCTTGAGGCCTCTTTCTTTACACTAAGAACTAGACATTAAGGACTGTGAAATAACAAAGTATTTGGTATGATATAAATATCCATTCTATATCACACTCATACCTGCCCTGGGGGCTATTGTGGTCTGGTAAGTCTAGAGCACTGATGCACATTGATATGCCAAAGGAATACACTTAGTTTTGTTTTATGAAAACCCTTTATAGAATATCCTTGAACACTCGTAGAATCTCCGAAGTTCTGGAAAATTCAGGCCAGAAACCTCACTGATGTACTAAATGCATTGGTGATGCGTTTAGCCTCAAAGTACTGGCTTATCTAGTTAATACAGCGATAATTTAGGATATTTCCGATTCACTCCTCATTATATTACACAATTCGCGTCTTTAAGTAATTTATCGCTGTGTATTTACCTGAATTTGCTTCTGTTTCGAGAAAGTGGGCGGAAAATGATGAATGATACCGTTGAATTATTCCTTTATCTAACAATCCTTCTTGCAGGCATTTTGAGGCATTCTTTATTTAATAACTTGGGGTTTTTCAAGATAATTGGAATATTTTGGATGTTCTTAAGAAAACAAGCACTGGAAAAGGTTCGGAAGTTCGATTATTTTAAACAAAAAATTGGAAAACCATATCGAGAAAAGAAAAACAAGTGCGGAAAGAAAGCATCGTTTGGCCCTTCCTGTCGCTACACAACAAAGACGTTTGATCCCATTCTTGTCGTATAGTCTGACATACTTGCACTGATTGTAGATCAGGGATGTTTTAGACCGCTTCCTCAACGGCAATTCTAATACTCCATCCAACATTCGGCCATCAACAATTCCGTGATCAGTTCTAGAGATCAGCCAAAAGAAGAAACTCTAGTTCTAACCTTGGTGTAGGTCACCACATTGTTAATCGGAGTTTTTGTAGTGTTTAATGTTCCTCTTCATGGGCGTTCGAGCCTTTAGATAAGCTTGTATCTCTGTACCCCACAGTGGGAATCAAACTGTTGTTAATTTGACCTTAAATTAGCTTCAAAGAGCTGATCAATAACATTTCGTTGCCAGCTTGTTTGTACAAAAGCGTTTACAGCCCATAACATCCTAAAATGGGCCTTGATTACAGAGACTCAACTAAAATAGGATCGGCCTTCACACTGTGTATTAGGACTTGAATTAACTGTCGAAAAGATTTGATTTTGCCCGCAAATATAGGAAGCTCTTTTAATGATCAAAGGAGAGTGACAAGGAAAGGCTTTCATATGGATGTTAAGAACAAAGGCTGTTTTGTATTTTTCAGCACCTTTTTTCCATCGTCGAGACGTTTATGATATTTGTCCTAGAAACCTAAAAAAACTATTCCCTTGTTTAGTCCTATGTTTGTAGACGATTCACGATATTATAATCTAGTTCTAGGAAAGTAAGGAATTACTAAAAAAAGCTGCTTAAATGTTTCTTTGTTTTCGACTTGCATTGATTTGCGCCAAGTCAGAATTGATAGAATCAATCACAGATCGTGGATTATAGTACTCCCAGTTAGTCAAGTGTTAGCACCACCAGGAATAAACATTGACCGAAGATTCTAATCAAAGCCTTCTCAGTGCTAATTACATCTCCGAACGCTTCCTATTGCTCTCACTTTACTTAAGTCTGCTAGCTTACGATGTCAGAACAGCTAAAGCCGAATAAAATATGCGAAGAGCTACCTTGCAATCCCTATGCAAGTCCGAAACAGCGTTACCATATGGAGAAATCGCTTGAAATGAGCGCGTTTCCTTTGAACAACTATCACAGAATCCTCATTTCTTACATATTTAGATTTGTACGACATGAAAAATCATTTTCATAATTGAATTGGTAGAGAACCAAAAGTTTATAGGCTCAAGGTATACCTAGGGAGAATTGCGTGCCAAAAAGGTGTTTATATAATCTATAAATCTGAATTGGATAACCGAGGTCTCGTCTCATCTTCGCATACTCCAAAATCAATTTAATTGTTTTTTTCAGCGCTTTAAGGGCACGAGTGGCTAATAAACACAAGGAAATAACACCTAATTGTACGTCAGCCCCATCATTTGCCTGTACATTTGTAAGCAGCACTTCCCTCTAGTCTATTTACTCCGTCTGACTCTCAGCCACATACAGCTCAACAGTCCGTTATAAATTGACAGACAGCATGTTGTGAGGTACGTTCGAGTCATGGACGTTCAGTTGGTTAGCGAGGTTTTACTGAGTTAAGCTGGGAAAGAATGGCGGGTGTGCAAGAGTGATAAATAGTGGTTTCTGTAAAGCAAACGAGTGATGACATCAATGTTGACTTGATAAATTAAATTTGGACAAGCAAACCGAAGCACAATACGCCATGAAAACAGAGACCAAGCTTACCTTCCGGACTTAGTGATGATCATCTCAGTGCCTAGTTCGTTGAACCTTTCCCACAACTCTCTCCCCTCGAGGGAAATCTGCACGTCCTTGAGTTCCTCAGGTGAGTGAGTCTTGCTGAACTTCTCTGTGGTGCCCTCTGCTGTCTCGCTCTCTTCGTGTCCATACGATTCTTCCTGAGATGACTTGAATCTTTTTGGTGAGGAAGCCGATGAGGATACATCATGATCTTCCCCATCCGAGTTTGCGCATCCATTTGTAGTTTCTTCGGCTTCTGAACCTACAAAACCACATACTTTATTGAATGCTAAGGTAACAGGCATTGTGTTTTCTAGCGTCTAGAAATATTCAGAGTACAGTGTCACCACTACAGCGAGACTAGACTTGATATTTTACATATAAGGTCTTTCCTAAGCTCCAGATTGACATATCAAAAAGATACGACGTTGTCAAGCTTCACCTTCGCCATCGTTTGAAGACATAAGTGATGCTATGGAAAATGCCGAGGCTTTGGACGACAATGGTACTGATGTATCGCTCCTCTTCTTGTTAGTTTTGCCCTCCATTTCTCTGCTGAATTTGAGGCACCCTAATACTAGATCTCTCCAATCCTGTACCTCACCCGAGACGACTTCACTGATCGATTCCTCAGCTAAGGCTCTAAACATCTATTAATGCTTTTGATGATTGGGTCATGGATAACATTCTAAGACAGCCAATCAGGAGCAGATCGGATGATTTGAAGAAAGCTTTAAGGCGCGCGTAGAAAGTTGCGCTGCTTGAAACTGCTCATTCGACAAGGTTTTTCGCTCCTCATTGCATCGGTGTCGCTCTCAACCTCGTTGGGATTCGTTCATATTCTTAGTTTTTAAAACGTTCACTATCCATAGGATAAAAACGCGCGTCTTCATGCAGATCAATGTAATCCACAAGTCGAGTTCCAACCTTAGCGCAATCACGTGTCAATACTAGCCAATGGGGACGCCTTCACTCAGACATAACGTGACAACAAACACGTGACTTGCAGCTCAGTCTCACGTAGAACGTAAACAACGACAATCGTCGGTGTTTATTAGTGGGAGAGCTAATACAGGAGCAGAAAAGAAACGAAATATTGCCAAGATATAGAGCTGTAAGGTATCCGTGATTGTGGTGTAACAGATTGACGATAAGGCCTTCTAATGCGACAAGAACTGTAATCTCATTACTGTTATTTGCTTTCATCGCGTCGAGAATCAACGCAAGCTTATCATAATGATCATCAAAAGCAAAACAAGAAACCACTTAGAATGTTTTCCTAACCGTATTGTGATGATTCTTAAATTCTTATTCCGTTTGTAATTCCCCAGTGAGTTTTTAGAATGCATACCAGCCGAACTGCCCTGTGCGGGTATTTGAGATATGGGGTGATGAAAACGTAGGAACAACTCTAAAAAAGGTAGTTTAGCAAATCAACGCCTTTATGCTTACCTTATGGTCTGAATGGGCTGCAGCGTTGCTTTGAAATGCCTCACCTTGGGACCCTTCCTGAGAGACGCAAAGCACAACATCTTCTCTGCTAATGCGACACAGTACCTTCCTCTGAAGCACAACATACAGGGTCTAACCATCCTTGTTTTTCCCACGGCCGTCACGATATTGTATATCTTCATCACACGTCCATTGTCGTTGTCCCTCCAAGGGCTTCTACACTTGTCATTCAAGTGCAATTCCACCGGCGGAAGTGGCAAGAGCCACGATAAGCACATGGCAGAACAGTAGTGTCATGAATTAAGTAAAGTACATCATTAATCGTCTGGCAATCGTATCCGTTTCTCTAGGGCTAGGTGATTAACTCTCATAGAATGCCAAGCCCGTGGATGACGCTGAGCGCCTAGAAGAAAATACTTGTGGAATTCTAACTCCAGTGCGCTACTCAGCTATTAAGACCCTAAAATCAAAGTATTTGAAACGTTCTATTTATCAATCAGCGATTGATGACATTCGTTTACAATTATGTAAAAAGCTACGTAAAGTAGCGTCTGTATTAGTATGACCTCTGGGCCTGTGTGTTTGCAGAAAGAAGTCCGAACAATTAGCGGCACGAAACTGGATAAAACAATTGTTAATAATTTTATAAAGCAAGTTTTGGCCGTCCCTTTTTTCCTAAGATATGGAATGTTATCTCATCGTAAAAACAAAACTGTGTTCTTTTTGATGTCCTTAGAGTGAGAGCATGCGCAGTGCCAAACTGATCTAGCACAAGTGTTGACAACCAGGCTGATAAACGATAATGACGATAATGCCACATAAAGCATCGTTGCTTCTTGACATAAACCACGTGCCAGATGATTCCGGCGCAAACAGTGCTGAACGATTATGGAAAAAAACACATTTACGATTAAAAATAAACTCCGTACTAAAGATGATTAAAATCAGACTTCTGTCAGTTTGCACTCAGCTTCCTTCACACCCAACGTGCGAATCTTTGCCTGCTAGCAGACTCCCCCTTCCCATTTGTTGGCGGGCGTTTTTCTTCTCTCCTCAAGCCGTGGGAAACAGGTCTCTGCTCGCAGGGAATGTGACTCTTTTCAAGGGTTTTTCTTCCAGGCGCATGATTTGAGTTGTGTATTTTGTAATTTTATTCTTAATTCTAATGAACTATGTCTATGTGTATGTCTATGAGTCATTCAATTCGGACGCATTAAAAATTCGGTCGCTTCGAGGCCCGAACTATGGATAATTTCTGGTATTCAGTTTTAGAAAAAATCATTAATGCAAACTGACGAAATGCATGCGCAAGAGGAGAACGTGCGTGTGTGGGAGCAGCAGATCTGAACAGATGTTAGTCTTTGAGCGCAGTTTATTTCCACTCTTGTCGAACTCGTTCGTCGGATTTTCTCTCAAATCTCTGAGTGCGCAAACTTAGAGCAAGTCTGCGCATCGTCATCAGGAAGTTATCTTTACTTTTTTCGGCATTTTATTTTCGTTATCAGTTTACCGGAGCGCATTATTAACATAATTCCTTTCCATATCGTCAAAACATATTATCGCCGCAGATATCTTGACCCTTTAACAAATATTTAGAGCATGAACGTTGGCACTTATTATCAGTCTTATCGCCACTCAACAACTAGCTATCAAACAGAACCAATGATAAAAATAAATACCCTTATTAACCGCTCACCGGAAAATTAAAGTAGATTCTAATGTAGTCTATTAAACTGAGGTAGAATAAATATTGTTTGCGATGACGGGGGGTTGACGCGCCGGAACGATGCGGTTTCTTCTTCTGCACGAAATCGCTGGTTGAGTTTTCGGTTTTAAAATGAATAAGAGAATAGCGTTGTATTATGTGCGCATTGCAAGGCACTGCTTAATTCAAATTTCCCGAAACACGATAATTTGATTTAAGTACCTCAGAAAATTGGTTGAGAGCTTTGTGATGTGCAGGCGCGAAAAACTATAAACAGTTGACAAATTTTGAGGGCGCACCAAAAATGATTTTAGAGGGTGTGTATTTTTAAATATAGAAAAAATAACTTAACGAATGTAAATTAAACGCCAAAAATAAATTTTTAGAGCAAGCAGAATGACAGAAAAGTTGGAAATGGATGGAGTACATAATGTATTGTATAAGAATAACCAATGAATAAGTAAAATATCGCTACGTAAATGTAGGCTGTACTGCGCACACCAACATAAAGAGGTTCTTGTGAAAACAGATTTATAATTTCTAAAAATGCATTAGTCCATTTGAAAAATACACCGAAGGATCAAGCCCTGCTAAAAATTTCATACACTGCGAATTCTTCGAAGCAATTCCACGATTACCCGCAAAATTTTGCTTTGATTTTCTTTGGGGGGGGGGTCTCTCCTGTGCTTCGAGGGTTTTTCTCCGGGTTCACCGGTTTTCCTCCCTTCACAGAAACCAACTTCTGAATCCCAATTCCATCTCATATAGCTAATACGTGCTACATACCCTCCTAAAAAGCGTTGTTTTTTAAAGCCTCGCCAAGCAATTTTCCTTAGTAGTTTGTCGAACAGAGCTAAAATTAGAGAGACCAGATGTTTGCCAGAGGGAATCCGTGTTATCAGGATTTTTCAAAACAGCTTTGCGACTACTCAAACAATCAGGGTGTGATTCAAGTATTTCTGTCAGGAATTATTAGGTTTATGTATTTTGAAGATGGGTTTCAATTTTTGGGTGGTTTTTGGCTTTCTCCGACATTTTGTGACTTTGCAGATAGTGTAACAAATAACAAATGAATCGCAAACGAAGAATGAATGCGCTGAAGTGGTTAACTAGCGCAAGCGTTATGTAACGTTGGTTTTCAGTGAAAAAGTCCCGATACAAGCGCAAACAAGAAAGAAAAACGTTCGTCTAAGTTGCGCTCACGTCGCTGGTGAAAAGCGAGCTCCAGCAACCAAAAAAACTATCGATCTAAAGACGAAAAATGCAAACAATTCAATTTAGGATTCTATCATTACAGTAAGAAAATAATTTCACAATGAAATCATTAATAAAGCAAAATCTTCTGATCGTTAAATCATATTGTCTTATCGACATTCATGACTTGAAAAATCACCAAAAAATCCACAAGGATAGGGGAAAAATAGCTCGAACTGCGAAAAAAGCTTCTTTCAAATTAATCCCTACATTATAGCTCTCTCTTTACAGAAATTCCACACTGCGGAATCACAGGGACTTACTACATGTTTTGACTGGAATATTGGTTTATTAAGGAAAAAAAGGGCTTACTAATAAACGAACAATAGCATGCGTAGAATAATGACTCATCGATTCCACACTGTGATCTTTTCCTACGTACATTAGACTACTGTAAGTTACCTGCAACCCCAAAATTGTTTAAATTGGGATTTCATTGCTATTAACAAATGTAACATTAAGAACTGCAACCCACACTAGATTTTCTATCTAGTTTTGGTACCTACTAACCATTAACTACCACCAAGCCAGCGAATTCTTGATATGTCTGGGGTGTCTTGCTATCTCTTCAAGCTCGGTCATGTGTTTTAATCTGCGTCTTTTATTCTTTCCCAATTTAGGACCTTCTTGGAGAACTAAGAAATAGTGGCTGAATTTTCTCTCTTCGATGCCAAACCTACCTCGAGCGTGAATGCGAATCTTCTTGTAATATCTACCTTTACCAACAAAGGATTCAGCTGGAAGCAGAAAAGGAGTTTTATTTATCCCTGAAATTTTGGGAATAATTCTGTAGACTTTCCCAAAATTTGGTTAACTGAACACAAAATAATGGTTTCATAGAGTAGACAAGATGCTGTAAATGTCAACATTTGTCTATGTCAACTGCAACTTCTTAAACTCATGCATAATTAATGAGAACAAAGTAAATCACTCTCCGTGATGGTGGTTTGGATATGTGATCTTGATTAGCACAAAATTTGGCCAACTTTTGCTTTGATTTTCTCCTAGAATTATTAATGGTTTGAGAAGCTAGATCAAACACTTGAAATAGTGTTTCCTCCTCTATCCAAAAATTGGTTAAAAACTGACTGAATGTCATTTTTTCAACCCATTTCTTGGTGGTTGGATATTGGATGAAACACTCTTTCCCATGTTTGATCTGTTACTTAAAAAAATACCCTTGAAACATTTGTTTAATGGTTATTTAAAAAATGTTGAAGTAAGGTCTACTCTGAGGGATGTTCACCATTAAAACAATACCAGAAATTGTGGTTCAGAATTTTGCGCGCACGCGCGCACGCGCGCGCGCGCGTGTGTGTGTGTGTGTGTGTGTGTGTGTGTGTGTGTGTGATTTCTTTCATTTCAGAAGAAAAAAATTGTACACAATCATGTTCACCAGACAGATAAACCAGTAGAGAGTGATAGGATTGTTTCATTAACCAAAACCTTTCTACAGAATTTGATGCCTCTGTAAGTGGTAGCCATCTGAGTTCTACCTTAAGTAAGGGCTATAGAATATACATGTAATCTTAATACCAGTGTCAGACAGCCTGGGGCAAGTTAGGAAATGTATATTAGCTCTTGTTATCAAAGAAATAGATAATAAACAAAGATTCATCACACAAAGTGAAATGCCTTACCACGGCAATTTGCAGATGAAAGCAAGAAAATTCAAATAATAACTACGTACCAACCCACAGGTTCATCTTATCTTCAATTCCATGTCTTGTGATAGCAGCATCCTGAGCTTCTTCTAATACCTAATAATTTAGCATAAGAAAACTTACTAGTACTAGTTTACAAGTTATGTAGTATGTAGTACAGTAGCTATATTTGTCTTCAGGAATTTCATCAGTAGTCTATATACCTCTTTTACAGTTGCAGCAGCTTTCTTTGGGGAAAACTCCATCTGTTTAATAGCTTCAGTGATACCTAAACCACGGATCTATAAATAGAAAAACAATGTACAGCATCAAGCATACAGTAGGACTGTTCTCTCAACAACTGGGAGATAGAGCAGTTTTCATTTAAATGTGAAACATATGGGACTGAATTACAGCAAGCACACAGTGTGGTATGCAATAACACTGAAAGGGCTTCCCAATGTTTTCACGTGAATTATCCAATCACAACATGTTGTTATCATTAAAGTAAAATATGACACTCCAACACATACATGTAGGGGAATTCACGCTGCACTTACTGCTAACCCATAAAGAAAAATAAAAGAATATTCATGTACTTTCCTTTATTCCTCTTCACAAAAAGGTCTCCACCTCACTGGTAGAGAGATACAACTGTAATATATCCTATCCTGCACATGTATATGCATTTCTCAAGGTACAAACCTGTCTTGCAACCAAATTTAGCTTACGAGGACCACATCTGATCTCTCTTCTAGAATGATGAATTCTCTGAAGCATACAAGGGTGTATTTAATCAATAAACAGTAGAACTATGAAATGCTGCAAGTAATGCACCTATCAATATTTAGCCCCAGGGTGGGGGTGGTTGTGGTGGGGGGGGGGCATGCAACCCAGGAAAAATAGCTCATTTTCTTAATACCTGGCTGCATGCTAACAAATTATGAAAACAAGGCTTGGATTCTAGACAAATTAGGGTTTGTTTTTGAATTATTACATGTAGAACAATGGAGAACAGAGCAATAGTTACCATCCATTTGGTTGGTAACTATTGTTATTGTTTTGTTTTAAAACTTTGTGCCCATAGTTTGTGCGGACACGTGTTCGCCAGCTAGCATCCAAGCCTCATTTTCATGCTAAAATTTGTTATAACGAATTGACATAGCACCTTGCTCCTTGGGTTGGACGTTTCAAAAGTCCTTACACAGGAAAATATTTTCGGTTCCCAAATTGGGAACAAATTGGGAAAATGCTGCCAAAATCAGTATTGGGACAATTTCCCTAAAAAATGGAATAAATGTTCAAAGAATACTGGGATATTCATGTCCCATTATTGGGTTTGATAGCATTTTCCCATTTTGTTCCCAATTTGGGAAATGAAAATTTTTTCCTGTGATATACAGGAGAGGAATGAATTTGACACTTGACAGAGAGAGAGAGAGAGAGAGAGTCTGAAATTTGTGAGAGTCCTAGGGGAGGGAAATTGACTCTGCCATATCCAAAAATGTCAATTCCCCCTGGGTCTGCCTGCCCCCCCCCCCCCCCCCCCCCATCCTGGGGCTAAACATTAATCTATAGGTGCACAACACTGATACAATGTAGGTGCATTACACAAACCATTTTCCCAACGAAACTTCGCTCACCTCTTTTGTTGGTTGTTCAGGAATTCCTTTTTCTTGTTCAAGTTCTGTAGGTGTTTTCCCCCAAACTGCTCGAGTCACTGAGAAACTAGCCGGTTGCGGGATACCTGTGTGTAGTCTCGAAACGTGTCCAGAGACAAAGGATAAACTCCTGAATGAACACAAAGACGATAAATCGTGCAAAAAAGCATACTAAAATTTGGTTATAATCAGGATGGCTTTAATGATTTCAAGGCTAAAAATTGTTTATGACACACTTCAAAACGGTCACTTGACCAACTCTCACCTCAGTTGGAACTGCAAAAGTTTGAGCGCATTTTCCACTAAAAAAAGCCAAAGTATTAATGAATTTACAATTCGGTTATATTTTGAAATAATAAAGCGTGTATCATCATCAAATTCTTCTTCTTAAAAGCTTTCTAAAGGGAGAAAAACCCGCCAAATTTACCTCCACAACGAAGCGTGTGCGCCGCCATCTTGAAATTCTTACGCAGTCCAGTCTTGCGCGGTAAACTCTAACCACTCGCTCCAGTCTTTCTACGCGGGAAGTTCCAAAATGGCGGAATCAAAGTGCATTCTTCCTCCATCTCCAAACTGGTACTGCAGCTCTGCTGCTGACTGTAGCTTAACGGGAGCGTTCGCATTTGTAGCTAAGAAGAGGGTGTATCTATTAGACGTGAGTCGAGACCCACCGTCTTTTAAGGGACAATTTAGCGAGCACTTTGACCGTACGAGTGCAGTGGCTTTTTGTCCACATCAGGGTTATGCTAACCTGTGTGTTAGTGGGTCAGATGATAAGACTGTCAAAATATGGGATGTAGAAAGTAAAATAATAACTGCGTCTCATAGTGTTCATCAGGTAAAAAGAAATTCAAGTATTATATCTGGGAATATAAGATTAGTTTATCAGCTGAGATACGGACTTTGCTGCGGTTTTGGATGACGGTTTGACGTTGACCTCTCGTAAATGAAAAGAGAAGAGAGAGAGAGAAGGAGAAGAAAAAGGAAAAATGAGATTAAAGAAGAAAAAAAGAGAAAAAAAAGGAAAACGAAGAGAGAGAGATAGAGTTGATGAAGAATGAATAAGATAAAATGAGCTGAAGGAAAAGAAAAGGATTAAAAAGAAAAGAAAAGGAACTAGATTGGCCAATGATTTCTTTGCTACACAGTCCCTGGGAAAATAGCTAAAAAATTAAGCAAATCTTTGAGGTTTTCCCATTCCTACTTGTAGTTCTACATCTCTTAGTAATACATTTGTATGTATCATAATTACAGGCCAAAATAACTTGTATTTGTTGGTCTCATGCTGCAAGTGATCTCATTCTCTCAGGTACTCTGTGTTCTGAACATGTTGCGTAGACATATACATGAAATATTCAATTCTTTTTTAAGCTAGCCTCAACCCTACAGTAGGTGTTTTGCACCCAGCAACTAGAGTAGAAGGGGTATAAGAACCAAGTAAAAATTGGGTGTCATAGCATTTCAAGATGATATTTTTTTATGAAAATGTACTGCTGAAAACAGCTGATGAAGCCTGCATATAGATTTAAGGCAAACAGCAGAAACCAGATCTCAGTTTTGGGGAAAGGGAGTGAGCAAATTAAGATTAAAATGGCAATTCATATGTACTGTAATTTGAATTTCTTTAATCAGCTGATGAGAAGGGTACTATCATTGCATGGAGACACAGTCAGAATATAGTCTACAGTGCTTGTCCAGTACAGGAATATATATTTTCTGTATCAGCATCTCACCAATCAGAGTATTATGCTGCAGCAGGGTAAGCACTTTAAAATTATTTGTTTTTAAAATCAATGATAACTCATGTGAAGTAGGTGAATGAATGAATGAATTCAGTTCTGTTATTACCAATGATCCAGTCCAATGACCAATCTTTGTCTTTTATAAATCCTCAGTTACAAGAATGGTCTGATTGCTGTGTTGTATCTTGATGAACTAGGCATCACAGTGACCCATAGACTTAGAGGACATGATGGTGATGTTCATAGTATTGCTTGGTGTCCTGTAACAGTTGATCAACTTGACTTAGGTATGTTGTCTTTTTGTAGGACCTTTTTGCTGAATATGATGACATACCACTGTTTGCATCTATATGTATCTACAGTCGTTTGCATCCAAGCATGTACAGTCACGACTAAAACATGTTCTGTCATGTCATTAAAACTTCAAAGTTTTAGCCACTAAACTTCAATTTTTCTCACACTCTCTCTTACATGTAAGTATGGTTCTCTAAATAAATTCAATTTATTGAGTTTCTAGACTTGATTTTGCATATTTTCTGAGAGTACATGTACCACTCCATGCTGACATTTTCCCATGTATATGGCAGTAGTTTTTCCAAAATATCATGAAAGTGATTCTAAACTTTGAAGTTTAATGCTCAAACATTGACGTTTGGTGGCTAAAACTTTGAAGTTTTAATGGCGCGACAGAACATGTCTTAGTGTCATGTGTTCATTCTTAGATGCAAACAACTGTATGAACAGTTATGACAAGAATGTGAATATGTTCTGTTGTACCATTAAACTTCAGAAATTTAGCCATCATCAAACTTCAATGTTTCTCACGCCTTCTACAGTAAGTACAAAAGTACAATTCTCTAAATAAATGCAATTTAGTGAGTTTCTAGACTTGGTTCCACATATCTTCTGACCATGCTGAGTTTTTTCCATATATACTGTGAGCAACTGTTTGGAAGAATCGTGGAACTAGGGAAATAGGCAGGAGAAAGTTTGAACTTTGACAGCTAGTACTTAGAAGTTTAATGGTCATGACTGTTCACAGATAAAGGCAATTGATGGTACAGTGTATATGCACCATATGGAAAGTGATCCATAAGGGTGTGGACCAACCACTTGCCAACACCTTACAAATCACTTACCTACACTTTACTGACCATTTACTAACCAATTACTATCTATATTTTTAATATTATAATCATCAGGGCCTCTACAGAAGAAAGTTATTGCTTCTCAAGGCAACCTCATCATATCAGGTTCTAGAGACCAAACCATTAGGCTATGGAACACTTTAGAAGGAAAACTTCTTTCAATTTTCAACTTGCCTAAGAGGTCTTCTCAGAAGTGGAGGGAGAAACATGATTGGCAGAGTAAAGACAGGTTATGGTTAGCTGTATGTTGGCCTGCACCTTTGCCAGACAAGATTATTTCAAGCTCACATGGGTTAGTACTGTACAATGTGTATTCATGAATTTTGTTTTAAATTTTTCAAGAAAACATTCACTCAGCTGACTACAGTACATTGTAAGTTTTAGGGTGAACATTAATAAGTTACCTAGTTAGAGACAAACAAGAAAACATACAGTTGTTTGACAATGTTCTTGTGATTGCCTTATGTTTGTTGTTTGTACCAAAGCTAGACAGCAATGCAGCTTAAGGCTTGGAAACACGATGTGATATTCCATGTGATGTTGCCTGTGATGTTGCTTGCAATGAGAAAATTGTGTCCACAAGTAGAATTTGTTTCTACTTCTGCAATGTAGCTGGTGATGTTGCACACAAAAGCTGCATGGGTGGACACATGGTGTAATTTCCCCATTGCAGGCAATGTTGCAAGCAGTGTCCTACATGTAGCCTTTAGTGAATGCTTAGTTTTTTGCAGGTGTTGCATGTGTCCCTCCTTATTTTGTATTTTCATTGTAACATTCATGTTATTTACACTTGTCTATCTCAGTGTGAGTCTCCTTCCAGTGGAATTATCAATAATTGTTTATTATGATCTGTATTCCAGAGGTGAGCTTCTCTTGTGGGACTTGAGTATTGCCAGTGGACCAGAGCAGGTGAAGAGCTTTGGTCAAGGTCATTCCAGGATTGTCTTCAATATTACTTGTAATAAAGAAGGGACCAAAGTCATGTCATGTTCAATGGATAGACAGGTACAGTAATCCTTTGTATTGTAATTTTACAAGAAACAAGGGAGGCATGTTTGGCCAGGACCATTTTAGCTTTAGCTTTAGTTACAGCACCCTTGAAACAGAGCATCATCTTAGTTCCTGGAAAAACATATGTTAAATCCTGCTTATGTATGTTTGCAAAAAGCAAAATCTTCTAAGCAGGAGTTCCACTAGTCTCCCTCACAGCTGTGTCATCATACAGTGGGAGGGAGCATTGGGTGACAACACAAAAATTCTGTGAAGGGGACTAAAGTTCCTCAGTTTGATCCACAGTATCCTCAAACACTTGTTCCAAGTGGCAAATGTGGCTTTGTTAGTGCACTGTTTGCTATGCAAGACTCCTTTATTTTGATGTTCAGTGACACCCTTTGCCTGGTTAGCATGCATGTTTCTTTGCCAAAATATCTGTTGTTTGACATTCAGGGGTTTCAGTAACTTAGCTCAAATCTCTAGTTTATGGAGCTTGACTTTGAACTTTCATAAAAAAAGGATAGTGAAGTGAGCACCCTTTGATTTCTTGAAAAGCAGTATCAGGTGAAACTATAAGCCCTTTTTCCATCATTGAAAAATTGAACTTATTTTTTCAAGGGTTAAGTACTAAATCCTAGTCTTTCTTTTTAGATTATCATTTGGGATCTTCAAACCTTCCACAGTCTTCATACTATTCCCACCCTTGGTGGATTCATTTATGCCTTGGATATCTCTCCTCTTGACCCAGGAACACTAGCCATAGGTGTAGGAGATAACATGATAAGATTGTGGAACACAGCTTCATCAGCAGGGGCTTATGATTCATTAACTCTTTGGCAAGGAATCAGATCTAAAGTTCAGATGGTATAGTTGTATAGTTTTGCATTAGGTTTATTTTAAGCATGCTTGTACGTATTCCAAACATGTAGCACCTCCCTGTAATATCTTGGGTTGAAAATGTTTTCAGTAAAATTATCATTATTTCTACTAACTGGTTCAACATATTACTTCTGCAGGTTTCTTGGCATCCTCACAAGGAAGGCCTTCTTGCTTTTGGTACAGAGGATGGTCAAGTTGGAATATACAACACTGTCTCTAAAAAGTATGAAACATTGATCACTTTAAAGCAAAAGGAATTCTTGACATAATAATAATTTAATATTTATATTGTGCGTGTTACATAGGGAGATGCTCACACACGCATTACAAAGTATCACTAGAATTATAAATCATGATAACTAAAAAATGTAAATGCTAATAATATGCTAATTCTAATATAATTACTATATTACTATACTAAGATATTATTTATTAATACTAAAAAATAACATAAAAATTAATAAAATCATAATCATCATATACTAATCTAAACAATTTCTGGACTCTAATATGATATAAGATTATACACAAGATTAACTGTACAGTTGTTGTACGTAAGTGAATTTGTTTACATGTAGCCCATCACGTGATGATTATGGGCATTGATAATAAGTAACAATATGTTTATTCTTCACCATACAGACCTGAGGTATTTGCATCCTACCACAAGAAGACAGTGTACTCTGTGTCGTGGGGACCCCCCTGCCCAGCAATCAGTAAGTATGTTTTGGAACACAGAAGTGCTAATTTTCATTATTTCTTTTAATATCTTTGCATTAGCATAGCAATGAGTGTGCTCGCCTCTTACCAACATAATCTAGGTGTGATTCCCAAACTGATTTCCATGTCATGTAACTAGAAATGCTTGCCATAACATACATGTACTTGTATACTTCTCTTCTGTACTCCTATGACTTTTCATCAAGGTATTCACATTCCCTCTACAAAAAACAAGGTCTAAAATCCATGTGGACATTTCATTTTGGAATTCCTCAAAGTTCAAAATTTCACTTGGAAATAGCAAATGAATAGCCACTGCATCAAAACACTGAGTTGTGATGATGATGAAAGTGTACTGGAATAAACTAAAATGTCTAAACTATTTTTAATAGTCCATTGTTTCTGATACCTTTCTTTTGTAATGCATGTTCACATAGAAGACAAAGATGAAAGTATATGTCACGTGTATAGCTGTGCTGGAGACGGTAGTGTGCTGGAGCATAGGCCAGGCCATGCAATGCAGGACCCCATTGATATCAATGCATTGATAAAATCTACAAACCAGTTTAAGGTAACGAAGGAAGATATGGATGGAAATGGGTAATCCCATTGTATTTTTATCTTATTTATTTTGGTCTATAGAAGTCTTTCTCTCGAGTGTCTTACCACACTGTAAGTTTGTTTTTCTTGTTTTCCTGAATATAGCATAAACTGATGTGTCGTACAGACGTAGCTTGGAACACAAGTGGAACAGCAATGGCTCTTGGAAATGACGATGGGTGGGTTTCATAATCCTAGTAATAATAATAATGATAATGATAATCATCGTCTTCATGACTTAAGGTGGTGGTGGTGGTGGTGGTGGTGGTGGTGGTGGTGAAGACGAAAATGAAGTACGAGTATCGTCAGCATCATTTTTTGGTTTGATACTGACATTCACATAATCACGTAATCTCTTACGCGTGTATCATCGAATATGAAGTACAAAATTGATAACTAGTACTATTTAAAACTTCCAGTGGCAACAATCAATAGTTTATAACTATCGTGGACTGATCATGGACTTTTTTCCCCAGAACGATTGAAGTATTTACCCCTCCCTCCCTCAGAAGGGTTTGCACCATCTCTGTCCACAAGAAGATGATTACACGTCTTGCATGGCATCATGGGTATGGCGATGACAGTGCAGAAGGTAAGACGCAATGCTTTGTGGACCTAAGCGCGCTGGCAGCATAACATAAAATTTTCTATTGGTTTATTGTTGTCACGTGGTTTTAGGAGAAGAAAGCTACAAGTTCTGGTTGGCTTCAGGGTCGAACGAATCGACGATACATATCCATTACCTTGGCAGCATTCTACGTAAGTACGGGAAATAGGACTACCATTACTTCCTCTTTTTCTTGGATCATTAGGAATTAGAAAGAGAAAATGAAATGTAAGGAATAGACCTTATTCGCTTGGGCGTAATGTTTTCCCAATACAAACCTTTTGGGAATAAGTTTCTTTGTTTGAGGTTTATCCATGTTAATGTATCTTCTCAAGCGTTACCATTAAACAAAGGAAAAAAGCCCCGAGGGAATGAGACGTGAACGGTACTGGGAAAACAATGAATAAGGTATATTCTCAGTATTAGGTTATGTAACCATAACGAACCGTTTGATGGTATTTTTAACTGATTTTAGAGATAGTTGAAAATACAATCCTTACCAAAATGTGTTTGCACAAACATCTCGATCAAACAGCATTAAATGGGGGGAGAGGGGGTGGGTCTGTTATGACGTCAACGATTTTGCGATTAAAGCATGGAATCATGCCAAGACTTTTCGCGATTCTAAAAATAACAGCAAATAGTACTCTGACTGGCTTTGAAATTCTTCACTTAATATATTTCAGTGATTTATTTAACGCGCCTTTATTGTATCTTACCAGGGAATAATCCCGACGCGCCTTCGTCACTGAGTGCCCCACCGATCACCTCCAGCCATCGGCAGCTCGTCGGTCACTCGGGTCGTATAACAGCTCTGTCTTGGAGCCCTCATCACTGTAATATGATCGCGTCGGGATCTTATGATGGCACTGCACAGGTACTTTGAGGTTTTATTAATTTCTGAGTTTTGAATTTCGAGGGAGCCCAGTTTTAGTGCGCGACCACGTGATTGCAGCCATGTTGGAATGTACAGAATGTACTGGATGGCCATTTTGTGGTTTATAACTTACGGTACGGACCACCAATCTTACTCAGTTTGTGTGCGCCTTGCTATATGATAATCATCTTATTAACCTCGCTTGCTTGGTCTATACGTAAGTTATGGAACCTCGTTTTTCCTACTTTTTTATGGCCCACGCGCTACGCATCTGGACCATAAGACCGTGGAAAGATACTCGGTCCTTAGCTTACGGTACGGCCCTCGCGCTCGGTTAATAAGAGGCATCTACAAGTGTACATGTATATCGCTGTCTGTCAGAAAAAGAAGTATTTTCTTGAGACAAAGCCACACAAAACTCCTTTCTGTGGCCAGATTGTAACAAGTTAAAATGAGCTGAATATTTAGCTAAAGTACAAGCAGATGTTAATAATGACGATTAGAATGCTGTTGCTGCTGCTGCTGCTGCTGCTGCTGATGATGATGATGATGATAATAATACATAAAGATGATAATGATTGCGAAAGCCTATGGCAGTGATGACGATTACATATTGATGATGATTCTGCATAATGACGATGATAATTGGCAAAGCTAGTTTACTACAATACTAGCGACAAGAGCATAAACAGAAGACGCAGACGCGAATACTAAATCTTATTGTCAACACAGGTTTGGGATGTCGAGAAAAGCCAGCCAATCGCAAACTACCGTGACCACGTGGGGCGTATCATGTCAGTAAAATGGAGTTATCTTGACCCTGACGTCATATACAGCGGTGGGGAGGACGGGACTGTTCAACCATGGAGGGTCAGTACACAGGACCACATCCAACCCCCAGTTACTGGTAAGTACAGCAGATTTCGTATGACTGTGAAAAGCTCGGGGCACGAACACGGTCGCGGCAAGACACACTTACACCAACACCGATCATGCCGCGAGCTTTTCACATTTTTACGAAATATGCTCTATTATGACGCATTCTGATTCCCTAGAAATAGTCCTTTTTCACATTGCATAAAACTGCTGTTCTTAATGACCTTAGATTCATTCGGACAGGGTTAACCTCGTTCATAAGCAAGTTATTCATAGATACTAGTGAAAGTCTGGAATTTAAAAGTGTTGGTATTGTTGAAGTTGTACATTCTTTGCATTTCCGCTGGTATCTATAAATTATATACTCATAAACGAGGCTAAACCTGTACAAATGGATATCGAATGAGAGAAAAGGACAATTATCGAACGATATTAATTTTTTGTCCTGTATTTGACATTTATCATGGTTTAAATTCCCACATGGGCTTGCCAATTATACCCAAAGCTTGAATGAGGCATTTAACTCATATCCTATGAGGGCGAGAGGTCCGATTATTTTGGTATAAACAAACTAGCTAGTCGGGCAGCGATAGAAAATAATCAAAACCTCAAAAAAAGCCTTGACAAAACGCGACGCAAACGCCATTGTTTTGATTTGGTTTTCTTTATTAGTGAGCAGTATCACTGAGAGACCTGTAGTTAGTAGCGTGTAACCAATCAGATTAAAGGGTTTGTGATGGTCCTCTTGTTTTTATGCTAATTATAAAAAATTATAAGTACATGTTTATTTCATTATTCATTGAAAATTCAGAAAAACATTCGTCTCGTGGTGGAAGCAAATCATCAAAGAGCAAAAAGAAGTCAAAATCAAAATCAAAGGCGAACACCATGCTGAAAGACGACGAGAAGGGTGAGGTGCTTGAAACCATTGGAATCAGTGATGACAGACAGCAGAAAGAAGAAATATCAACTGCGGTGGAACAAGACAGTGATAAGGTGCACCAGAGAATTCAAAGTGATGTTGTTCTGGATGATTCTCAAGCAAGTGGAGGAGAATGGCGGAGACAAGCAGATGAGACACCTGAAGTGTTACCGTGGAGACGACCTATTGAATCAATTGATGTCATGGGCACTAACCAATCTGATACAGGGAGGTCAAGTCTGTCAAATAACCTGACAGTTGATCAAGTAAATATCACTCTACATGATCTGGTAATAGCTGTTGATGGCGGAGATGATGATGATGATGATGATGCAAGTTCGCAAGCCACTCAAGAATCGGGTCCCAAACATGTTGTATCCAAAACTAGAAGTAAGTAATTTGCTTCTTTAATTAATACCAAGTGTAACCTAATTGTTAGTTGTCATGGCCGCCATGTTCATGAGATTTAGGGAAGGATTCTTTAGTAAATTTTGTATTGAGCAACATATGGCCGGCATGTCTTTTGCTAGTTTCTCTTGGAAATGATTGAAAACCACCTGCAAACCACCTATTGGTAGGTATCAATTGATATCCAATAGTTTGCGAACGGAAGCTTCATCAAAGCTTCATTGGAAGATTTTTTGTGGTCTTCCGCTCATGCGCAGCAGTATGTTTTCATTGTTTGAAAGGGTAAAATGGGAACTGGGATTTGCCTGTTTTTGCACTGGGAAAATGGGATTCAGGCCACTGGGAATGAAAAATGGGAATGGGAGAATGTTCTAAAGATTTTTTTAAAAAAGCATGTGCAGTCAAGGCTCGGCTAATTCAAGACATTACAGTGGCTTTATCTCTGAACTAACCAAAAGGACGTCGCTTTAGTAGTTGTTATTCTGGCCCTCAGGCCGAAATGTTACTGTATTCAGTTTGCCAGCCCATAGTATTTGCTGTGCTTGTCTTTTAGCTGTCACTATATTTCCTCATATCGAATCATATTCGTCGAATAACATACTTTAGTAGGCGGGAGGAAATTTGAAGCTTGATGTCGCGATAGAACGTCGTCACTGCACGTTCACGGGTAGACCGTGCACAGATAACCTGTGTTACATCCGAACAAACTGTTTGTTCAACAGAAGCTACGAACAGACAACCTTCTACCTTCTGGCTAACTACAAATTCTCGCATATGTTCTGTTCTTCACGAGCAACGGCCATACGGGCCAAAATATCATTGCTTTGAAGTAATATGTGTTTGTTGCTACTTACATGTACACTTTATTTTTAAGGTGATGCAGCCAAAAAGAAAAAGAAAATCAAGTCAATGTTTCCTTTGTCAGCGGTGGCGGACAACAAGTCAAAGGCTTCAACACAACAAGAATGTATTGCGCTTGCGCAGTACGTCTTTTATGATAAACAAGGTAGATAATTGACCCTCTACTTAAGGTTGCGTGCGCATCCAAATTTGACCGGCCACGAAACCAAAGAACGCAAATTCTATCAAATAATAATCAGTTTTATCAAAGAATAATCATTTTTATAAATTCTTATCGAACAATTTCATTGAACTGTATGGGCCATTCTTATCATAAACTTGTTTTCTGGCATCGTGGCCCGTCAAATTCCTTGATTCTGGATGCGCGCGCAACCTTGAGAAAGAGGTTTGTTGACGCTATCATGCAAAGCAACTTATACTACAACTACCAGAGAGCCTTGCGCACGTTCTTTTGTACTTTAATGAGTACCCGCAATTGTCTTACTATTCTCATAAAGCAAAATGATGCCACCAGCAGGCAAATGAGCTATTATCATCGACTGGGAATAATAAATAATACAGGTAATAAATTGGGTAGAAAAGGGAGATGGAAGATGGAAAGAATGCCCTAGAAATGGGAAAAAATTGAGAATATCAGAATTATTGATATCTCTGTCTGTAGGGGATACAGCAGGAAGCCTTATTCATCCTGAAGCAATAGTTCCTGGTGAGTCATCTCACGTCAACCTGGGATTTTTTGCTGATCGCCGTAGTGCGTACCGAACGTTCGCCACTGAAGGTAACAGAACTCGACAGTTTTGGATTTTTCGTCTTAACTACTGAAATGCCTTTTCCTTGTTTATGAAATGACATTTTGCTAACGCTTTGTTGTCCGTATTGTCTTGCCTTTTAGTCTTCTTGCAGGCGGGCTCAGGGAAATAACGTGATTGTGCGTGCGTAATACCCCAGGAAACAGCTGCCCCGAGCATTTCCGCAGCGCGCTGCTTCGAATGCAGAACAGTTCCTTTTACAGATGATTATAGTCTTGGTTGTTTTTCTGCTCTATTTCGTACAATTATGACAGAAGACAACTATTTCTTATGATGATGTATTACGGAGTTGGAATTAAAAATATGCTTTGATGACAAAACTATATTTTTAGGTCAGCACCATTCTTCTGCAAGTAACCTCGACTATCAGCTACAGTTAGAGGTCTGGAAAGGGAATCTTGGTGGCGCGCTTGAAATGGCCATTAAAGCCAGACAGCTTACTGATTGGCTGGTAGCATTAAGTAATTTAGGTGGGTAACAAAGTTAATAGTAAGAATCGTCACCGCCAACATCATCAATAGATACTTTGATTCTGGTTTATTTAACTCATCATAACTTGTTCCTCTTTGGCCATCGAAAACCTTTTTGAGGCCCTATCAGGATTCATCACCACTGCCGGCATCATCATCATCATCATCATCATAAACATCAACATCATCATCATCTTCAACATCGTTATCATCACCAACATCATCATCATCGTCGCCATGATCTTCATCACCATGATCATCTCATCATCGTCCTCATCATTATCATCATCACCTTCATCATCGATATTTTATATTTCTTACATCCATATTATTATATACGTAGAGGATATTACACGGTGGCGCGAAGATATGAATTTTATTTTCGAGTGGTGAAAATAATATTTTACGAGCGAGCGCAGCGAGCGAGTGAAATGTTGTTTTTAACACGAGAAAATAAAATTCATATCTTCAAGCCAACGTGTAATGTTCTTTTTATTATATGGACAAACTTAGGCAAACTAAAATAAAAACATAACTTAAGTTTAGTTTTAATTTCCTTCAATGCAAACATAGCAATATTCCTTACAAGAACGTGCATAAAAAGGTTGCACAACACTAAAACTGGATAAAACATTCGACAAATGTTCTTGATTTTAAAATGAAAACGAATCAAAACTGACTTTAATTGGCTGTCTTCACTTGAAGATTCAATAATGATTCTTCTTCTTTTAACTTTGGATTTCGTTTCTGAATAGCTCTAGCTGCAAGAGGAAGAGCTTGGCACTGAAGCTCAGAAAATATCAGTGTTTCTATCTCCTGTTGCTCATTTATCGCTGCCAGATATTCCCTGAAGATCCGAAGATGATATTCGGTTTTGTTTACAGTATTTTCGTTTTCATTTTCTTTTGAAAACTTCACCAAATCGTCGTCGAAACCTCTATGAAAACACGAGGAGCCGCCATTATTTTTGTAGGAACAAGCGACAAGAAAATATTTGGCGGGAAAATATTTTTTAGGACGCGCGCGTACATCCGGGACATTTGGTACATAACTTTTTCATATCTTCACTAGTGAAAATATGGAAAATACGAGTGTTTTAGTTTCCGGTAAAACACTATTATCCATATAATAATTCCTGCCATTGACTGTAACATATTTGGCTTGTCATTAACAGCTGGGCACGATGTATGGTTGAACACTGCCGAATCGTTCGCAGACCAATTAGCATCCCAAGGTATTCACCAGCGAGCCGTGCTTTACTATCTCGCCTGTCATAAGGTGTACCGTGCTATAGATGTCTACAAGAAGCAATCCATGTACAGGTGATGATTAAAAGAAAGCTTTATTTTCTCCTTGGCGTTGCTCGTGCGTACATTTCATTTCTTTATTTGCTGTTTAAGCTGCATCTGTTTTAAACCAAGCAAAAAATGGAACTGCACATTAGACAGAAGTCGTACCGCTCTTCCAGTTATTTTTCCTTGGAATAAGTTATTGAATTCAAAAACTGCAGGGACCGTACGCGTTTTGGAAAGTTTTGAGATTTGCTGAAACGTTTTTTCCAGGACCTTAAAAGTTTTGGAAAATCATGTTCTAGATTACTTGGCTATGGAAAGTCATGGAATTTTGTTTAGCTCTCAGTAAATAAAACAATAAATAATTGTCTTGTTAGGATTTTCGAACATTTGCATTACAGAATGTTCAAGTCATTGGTTATAGAAATTTGAGTTTAGGGGCTTTGAAATAGATTTGGAAATTTTAACAGACCAGGCTGTACGAACCCTGAAACTCAAATCTCTTGAAGTGAAATAAAGCTATTTTTGTATTCCAATAATCTTCAGGGAAGCGATTGGACTTGCCAAAGTGCGGCTGTCACCTTCAGACCCAGTCCTTACCGATTTGTATTGTTCCTGGGCCAGAAAACTGGAAACGGAGAACTCCTATGAACAGGCTGCAAAATGGTGAGAATAAGGAATGAAATCATGAAGTGGGAACAGTTGGATGGCATTGGAATTTATGATTAATAATAATAATAATAATAATAAATTATATTTTATATAGCGCTAATTCCTGTAGTTCAACAGCGCTTTACAAACATTAAAGACTTGAAAATATTCTAAAATTTGACACTATCTTAATATTAGAAAATATAAAAAATACATAAATATTCTAAAAAAGCATTGTTAAAACATTACATTTTATTTAATTTCAAACACTGATATAAACATACTCAATAATAATATTAAACGTTTCACAACATTATAAGCGTTCAAATTGCAAATATAAACTGATATAAGTCAATATAAACTTTATTAAATAATTTAATATTAATTAATTAATAAAAGCTTGTTTAAAAAGCCAGGTTTTTACTTTTTTAAAAACTGAGATAGAAGTGCAAGCTCTTATACTTGGAGGAAGAGAATTCCACAATTCAGGGGCAGCACAAGAAAAGAATCTCCTAGATTAGAGAAAAATATTAATGGAGGGATGAGATGAATAGACAGATGCATGAAATGGATAGAGGAAATAATACTTCTATGGTCTTACATTGGGATTGAATGACTGGAATGGATGGATGAATGCATGAAATAAGTAGAAGGAAGAATTCTCGTCAAGTCTTAATGGGAATTGGGTAGTTGGGATGGGATTTATGGATTGACGATGGAGGGATTATTGGATGGCTGGGATGGATGGACGAATGCATGAAATAAGTAGAAGGAAGAATTCTCGTCAAGTCTTAATTAGAATTGGATAGTTGGGATGGGATTTATGGATTGAGGAAGGAGAGATTATTGGATGGCTGAGATGGATGGATGAATGCATGCATGAAATAAGTAGAGGGAAGAATGCTTATATAGTCTTACCTCATGAACGTTTTTTTAGTTACATAGCAGCCAAACTACCGGCTGAAGCCGCAAGAATCTTGAGTATCAGAAGTGATTATTCCTCCCTGACTACAGCATTACAGGTAAATGATGCAGCCTTCTCCATGCTGCCGTAACCGCACTGTGTATGTCTCTGTGCTATTCCGCCGGCTACAAGGGCTACCAAAACAATAGACCTTTCCGAATTCCCTTGGATGATCACGAAACAATGGTTCCAAGTCGAGGTTGGCCTTGATAAACAAAAGAATCAAGTTCAGTCTCGACTTGGAACCATTGTTTCTTGATCATCCAAGTGAATTCGGGAAAGGTCTATTGAAAGTTGCGACATATTATGTTTCAAGTCAGTTGCCTATGTTTTCCACCATTACGAAAAACACAGAAGTACTCTCATTAGTGGCGTTTTCAGCTCCGCAAGACCGAAGTACTTTAGAATACCCAACAGGTGATATTTCCTCCATTTGGTTTTCTAGGTGTCTGTTATTTCTGGTGAGTACCAGCTTGCCGCGTCTCTAGCTGTCCGTGTCTTACATATCTGTTTAGAGACTGGTAACTGGGACGACGCGCACAAGGTTCTCGCTTTATGTACTGGTGTGGAGGTTTGTAGGCTCGTTTTGAGTGTCTTGCGTCTGTTAGTAATTTAGAATTAACATTTCATAAATAGCTGTAATAGTAGTGGGAGTGGTAGCAACAGCAGCAGCAGTAACAGCAGCAGTAGCAGTAGCAGTAGTAGCAGCAGCAACAGCAGTAGCGTTGAAAATAGTAGTAGCACGAGTAGCAGCAGAAACAGTAGTAGTAGTATAGCCGGCGCAACATGCCCTCGTTTGTTTGTTTGTTTGTTTGTTTTTGGAGACAGTTTCTAATGGAAGAGAGAACTGCGCAGCCTATATACCAGTAGAAACAGCAGTATAGTGTCTGTATTCTAGCATGAACAAAGACACTTTAGCCAGAAAGAATCCTAGCATGATGTATTTTCTTCATATCAGGGGCATGTCTTTGCTCTTTGTGTTCATGAGTTACTCGTCGAGGAACTTGGCCGAGAAGGTCACGTGCAAGATGACGATTTCAAGGACAAATCTCACTCGGAACTCTTCAGTGCCAAACTCAACCAGAAGAACAAAGCTCTCGAGTCACTAATAGGTGAGGAAGAAATGTTTTATTTCCTATAACAGGAGTAGTAATCATTAATACTATTACTGTAAATTTCGTTTTAGCAAATTTATTTAAGACCCACACAGAAGGGGGTTAGGGCAATGGTGGTAATGCCGTTGCCGTTGCTGATTTATTTTTGTACATTTATTTACAGATAATATAGCGGAAAGAGATCCTGTGGCGTCTCCATGGTTACTAGACACGCCCACAAAAGGTTGGTTTGTAGGACGCGTCTTGAAGGCCTGGGACAGAGTTGGTGCGTTCACAACTACAAGGTCGATATTAAAAGGAGCGATGCAACAATTGTCCTCGTACTGTCAGTCAAACTTGAATGAGAACTTATCAATGAAGCAGGTATGTGTGTCTGCTAATTATTAGTGTCTGTCCGGCTGTTATGAGGCAAGTATATGTGTTTGTCCGTCGGGCAGTCATAATAATAAAAAGGTGAAATGGTAAAGTCAGTCAGTCAGTCAGTCAGTCAGTCAGTCAGTCAGTCAGTCAGTCAGTCAGTCAGTCAGTCAGTCAGTCAGTCA
>JAAAQI020005461.1:10160-20309 GCA_011800005.2 Stichodactyla mertensii | reverse complement strand
GGGAGAGGTTAATCGGCCCCTAGACCATGTATGATTAACCCCTTGCTATGATCAGGGACAAACCCCGTGATGTGCGCTTCTTTTTGTTGTCTATGTGATCCACGCTTGATCGCTGATCAATGTGGGACGGGACGCACTGTGAAAATTAAAACAAGCCGTTGTCAACAATTTTTCACAACAGGATCTGGACTTTTAGATAGTAAAAGTCAATAAGACTATCCCCCACCCTACTTTAAGATTGTCACATTTTATGTTTTGAAAATCGGCTAGCACTAATCCATCCCTCAAACCGCCCTTGGTCGAAACTACTGATAGTATGTAAGTAAAAAAAGGGCAGTTTGAGGGATGGAATCATGCGTCATCCTTCAGACTGGCATCTTCGGAAATTCTGTCGCTCGTTTTCTCTTCCAAAAAAAATAGCGAGAAACGAGCGACAGAATTTTACCCCTGGATATTCCTGAGGATAATCAGACTGTCCATTCATCAATATTTCATCCTTCAGACTATATAAAGAATGCGCAGTGCGCAAAAGCCCAGCGGTGCTGGGAATGTTGGGATATACGAGCCCGTGGTTCCCTCAGCTGCGGTATTAGCCATTAGTAATGGCGGACAGAGAAGGAAGAAACTTTCGTTCATTTTATTACGATACTCTTGGATTAAAAAATGTAGAACAGAAAAAAGCTTTGAAAATATTGTTGAACGCCGAAGAAATAGGTAAGACGTGGTCAGTGATACTCAAATATTTAGCGTTCTTTGCTATTTATCTGTATTTTTGTACTTATTTTAAGTTGTACAATTCTGTACACTTTATTTCTTTGTTCCCTTGTTTTTCGAAGGTTTGTACATATTTTAAGGGATTTTTAGCTTGTAAAGCGAGCAGATATGTAAATAATGCTTAGAAATGTAGAAATACAGGGCTAACAATGCCCTCTTGGTGTGCTGTTCTTTTTTCCAAGATGAATAAACACCCTGGAATGTTGTCACCTAGGTTCAATATTCCTTTGTACTGTGGGGTATTGTCAAGGCTGTAACGCTCAGCTGTAACGCTCAGCTTTTGTTTTTGCTGCATACCAGCTAAAAGCTCAAACAGCAAGACATGAAACAATCAAAAGCAAAAGAAAAGATGTTGCAAAACATGTTTAAATAAAAATAAAAATGTCATCCTTGTACTCAAAATCAAAAGAGGAAAGAAAAAAAAAAAAGAAAATTCATGTTAAATATACCTTTTCTGAGATAGACAACCAAGGTGCATTGTGGTCTAGCTTGGGTACAAACACTACTATATAAGGCATGATGAACAATAGATGTTTGGACCCAAGCTAGACCACAATGCACCATGTTCCTATCTCAGAAAAGGCCCATGAAAAACATACAAACATAAAGTTGTAAAGATGCCCATAAACAAAAGATTGAAATTTGTTGCTGTTTTTTGGTTTGTTTTCAGATGTAGATCGTGTAGCAACATTCAGCAATAAATTTAGTCTACCAGCAGTTTACAGATCACATGTCTGGAAAATCCTTCTAGGTAAGGTCATTCAATTCTCTTTCTCTTCTAGCTAACTGAAAATCAAAACCCTCCATGCATTCAGTTGCTTACAATCTAAAAATCTTCACAATATATCAACTTATACTGGTACTCATCAGTAACAGAACAACCCATTAATTTTTCTATATCATATTTTAAGATCATTTTTATTATCATAATTGTAAAAAGTAGGGGGTTTTGCAGTCAATGTTATTTTCTTGCTCCTCCTTAGGTATTACCCCTCTGTACCAAGAAGCCCATATTTATGTCTCTCAACAAAGGCTTGAGCAATACCAGGATCTTTACCATGCTCTCAACATCATACAGAAGATTAAACCAGGAGCTGATGATCCTACTGAACTTGTTACCAAACTTTTTATGATGCAAGAGGGTGTGTTCAGACTCATTACTATTCCAGAGGTTAAGCAAACTGCCAGTCTCTTATAATATAATAGATTGATTTAGAGAAAATTTCATAATAACTTCATTGAAGTGTAAACATTATTTTTTCATTAATTATTAGAGGTTAAAAAAGAAACTAGAACTTCTACGTGTTGTGGTTTCTATCTTTGTTGACATGTTTGAAGATCCAGTTGATTTATACTGGTTGTCAGTGAAGTTTGTTGAAATACAAGAACACTTCAAGACTCATTGGGAGACTCTGGTAAATATTCAGACAATGATACAGTGCAGTTGAAAAATCCATGGAACTCTTAAGGATCATGCATTATTTAGTTGGAGAGGGGCTAGTGGAGAATTAGGCATGCTATGGTTCATTTTTCCTCACCTCCACTTTTCATCCTGCACAATTTTTTCAGAGTCATCTTCACTGTTTACATCAGTGCACAAAAATCTATGAGCCACATCCTATATGCACCAGCCCTCCCCCCCCCCTCCCACACACACACACACACAGACACTCTTGATTAATGACTGGTCCTGTGAAATTGTCTTGATGTTGATATTTCAGGTAAAATTGATTCAACATTATGTACAAGCTGAAGATAATCTATTATGGAAGCACATCAGCTCTATCAATGGTTTTGATCATCTACCATATCAAAGGTATTAATATTACAGTTCAGTTCCAACACCTATTCATACCTAGGCCTCAGGAATTTCCATCTATGTATAATAAAAGTACTGTAATAGACTTGTAAATTCAAATACTGCCCCACAGGGGAGGTGTAAAATGGATATTTCAGGGAAAAAGTGAGCTGAAGGAGTCTGGATCTCTGGAGCCCTTGACAAGCCCCATAAACCTGTATAGACCTGTTTGAAAACTGAATTTCCTTCAAATATTTTTGTAGGTGGTTTCAAAGTAGTTTTGCTGAAGATCTTCCAGATACATGCATGGAAAGGTACAGATAACAATATTGCAAAGAATTGCATGCAAAAAAGAACCATAGTTGTGAGAAGTTTTTTAATTCATCCAAGTTTGTCTTGCCTTTTTAAATTATTCTCTCTCTTTTTCCTGCAGGATTTGGGATAAAGTTATAGCGGGATCAAGTAGAATTCTAGGGATAGTTGGAGTTGCACTACTTCTTGTTTACAAGCACAGTTTATTAAATGTTAAAGACTTGGAATCCTTAAAAAAAGTTCTAAACCAAGTAAGATGAAAATTTATCTCCTGTTTGATTAGGATTTTAATGAAGTTGACTGACTGACTGAATGAATGAATGAGAGCAAATGAATGAATGAGAGCAAATAGGTAGGTGAATGAATGTATGAATGAAAGAATGAATGAATGAATGAACAGCCTGTTGAATCTCCTGTTTGATTTGAATTTTAAAAAGTTAACAAAAGAATGAGAGCAAATGAAATGGAGGAATGAATGAATAGCTATGTAATTGAAATGTTTCATTTTTATTTTATTTTCAGCCTTGCCCAGCAGAAAAGTGTATCATTATTGTGAATAAAGCTATGGAACTCTGGGACAAACATGGTAACACTATTAACTCTGAGATACCTACAACACATTAACAAACCTTTTGTCATGGTTACCAAAGGATAAATACTGCACATGTTGTCTTGGTTATCACTCTAGAATACTTTATGATAATAGAAGAAGGAACCTTCTTGTAAGAAAACTAAATTTATCAAATTATTTTTTGGAATGGAATAAGGATATTTTGTAAATACAATCAAAAGGTAAATTAAATTTTTTGAAAATTATTTATTTAAGATCTTTGTACTGAAGTATTAGCTCAACTTTTATATCAAGGGGATAAACTTGGAACTGATTTTAGTAGCAAGAAAATGTTGCAATTTTCATGTTAAATGACAGGCTAAGATTGTTGTAGACTTTCCTTTAGGCTTTAGGCTTAAGGTTTTCAAATTTAATAATATGAATATATTTATTTGGAATTGCTGTGCATTTTGAGTCATGATATTTAAAGAATAAGAACGTGTTTTTTCAAGAATTTTTCACAGATTAGTGATTTTTTCAAAATGAATAAATTAATATTCTTTCCATGCAAAGATATTTTGCTATTTAATTTTCTAAAAACTATAAATATCGTTTTGGCAAAACTCTTTCTTGGTTAAATGGATCTGTTTCCTAGAAGTTGTGTTTGATGCTCAATATCAAATTTTGCAGTTCTGACCTCTGGTCAAGTGATCTGTAACTACGAATATGAATAAAATGTGAAAATACGGTCTTTAGTGTCCATTCTTTCATCCAATTATTCTTTTTCTCGTCTCTGTATCTCTGGAACTAACAATATCTATATTTATTGTTTATAACTGACGTATTTCGGAAGCGAACTTTTGCAAAAACATCTGGCCTCATTTTTTTCTTTCATATTTATTAAAGTAACTTGGAACAAGAAATAAAATTCAATATAGCTAACTTTGTTTTAAAGAAAGTATTTGTCGGTAGATAAAAACGGCTGTTTAATAAAGGGAACAAGAAAACGCTACTAATATTGATAAAAACGTTACAACCCGCGGGCAAGATACAATACAGATAAAGCTCCGGACAACAAGTTACTTTACGCGATAGCTTCCGTTTTTATCGAATTTATAATTTCATAAACACATCTGAGTATAGATCATAAATTTCTTCAATTTATATTTAGTAGCTTTTTAAAAGAAATTTTCTATTTTCTAGGCGTATTGTGTCTCGAATTTCAAAGAAATATTATTAGATCACACTACGGCCACGCCAAACTTCGTCAACAGTGTTCAGAATATTTTCTGGGAATATAGGTAGGGCAGACGATTGTGTGACGTAACGATAATAAGGAGAAAGCTTCACGAAGGCTGGTTTGATTTGACGCCCACGTAATGTTAAAAACTCAGATCTTAAAATATTGCGAAAAATTCTGCGAAAAACTTTGAAAGCGCTCTAAAGTGAATTTTAATGTACTATTTTCAAATGTTTGTTTCGTAAATCGGGCGTAACGTAACTTTTCGACATCAGTTGGATGTTGTTTAAACTTCCGGAAAAACTCGAGGCCTTCCGAACCCTTTCCGGACATTTGACTCTGAAGTAAACATCACGTCACGGCACTTTTCACACTTTTGATGTATTTTAATTATTTTTCTGTGTCGTTTTTGTTATTCAATGGAATGAAATAGTTAAATTCAATTTCTGACGATTGAAAAAAAAATTTACTGATTATATATGCGTTGGATAAGTGTGCGGGAGATTCCGTGAAGCGAGACAAAACAGGAAGACTTGTTGTGTTACGGATATCAAAACTCAATCGGGAGTGCACGACATGCGCAGTGAACCGTCCATTTTCCAAGAAACTAGACAGGGCCTGAGCCTTGCATTACGTATGTTTTCTTTGAATACTATAGATGTATACAGGGGTTATTTTTAGATATTACGATACTCGTCAAGGGAATAAATATGCCTCGTATATCTGGGTTTGTTATATTATTGTAAAGCCAGGGGACGACAAGGGTAGCACATGTTTGAAGGGGCTTTCCCTAAGCCGCTTATATGATCCAGTCTTTACAATCTACCAAACACAATTTCCAGCTAAAAAGCGACAAGGACATAATTCGTAGTTCACGTTTGAACAGGAGAAATGTTTAGTAACAACGACGAGTTCATGACGAGCTTTTGCCAGCCCTGTAATTCCAGCAATTCGTCGTACATCGCAGTGTCTCTGGTAAGTGAGATCTTGTACACCCATATTTTCTTTCATCGAAACTTCGGAGTTTTCACTTATATGTACATTAAAAATATGATCTCTCCAAAATCCGTAATCTTGTCACTAGCCAAGAGCAGAAATAAAAAAAAGCCCCATAGTTATGAGTTACTGTGTACTTGGACCGTATTCAATCGTTAACTGAAAGTGAACCAGGGCTGTCTTTGAAAGCGAAATGCACATTGTCTTCTCTCTATTTTCTCTTTTCTTTGCCGGTCGGTTCTAGCTATGATGCCTTTTTGTTTTGTTTCGAATTTCATTTCGTAGAAATGTGCACAGATATTCCAAGTAGTGTTTAGTGCAATTATGAAAATCGCAGATGCGAATTCGCTTGAATCGACTCACTTCAGTTCTGTCGGGTCTAGAATCAAATGAACTACAGATTTTTCAAGTAGTCTTTATATTTTCTCTGGCGCTCAAAGTTTAGTGTCTATTGGAAACATTATTATGCATTTAGATATAATAAAAAGAGTTCTTTAATTTTTATTTTCAGGTTAACAATCAGCTAAGTTTACCAGAAGGATGGGCAAATCCGCCTCAAGACGCGGTCCCTCTCTTTCCTTCGCAAGAAACTCCGATAGAAGTAAAAACAGAACTTAAAAAAGCTATTCAAGAAAAGAAGCTTGCTAATGGAGAAGAGATACCAGAAATTGAATGGAGAGAACCACCTCCACCTCAGGTAAGTCTTTCAGGTTGTCATTAACTATAAATATTCTTGCAAGCAGAGCCTTTCTTCAAGAAAACCCTTTTCAGTCTTGAAGATACAACTCGGGATACCAATTGAAAGTCTCCTACGAATCTCTAGAAATGGATTGTACAGTGTTCACGGCCAGTTTTAATAAACGTTTTTTTAGTTTTTGCTTTGTAAAGTCTGTATTACCTAAAACTGAAAGTATGAACATTATTAGAGCAGTCATTTTTTAAATAAATAGGCGCTCGGTCAGCAGAACTTAATCCACCTGAAGCAATATATATGTCACAAAATCCCCTTTTGAATTTATTTATTTGCGTACACTAATCCGACATCGGTACAGGCAATGCTAGACAATCCTCTCGTTTCTCTGGCAACAGCTCTGCTTTTACAGCAGTCTAACAACTTATAAAGATTCCTAAAGATGCCATGACTGTTTTTACGAACAAGAAAATGACTGAAGTGAAATGAAAGGAAGTGAAATGAAAGGAAATGAAAAATGTAACAAGTGAGATACTATGTGCTTGTTGGTTAGAAAATGTTTCAGTACGGTTTGTTTGTTTGCTATATTTCAGCCAAGACCACCAGAAAAACCAGAGGATATCAAACAAAGAAGAGAAAAAAACAAAGTAGCTGCCATGAAATGTCGACAAAAGAAACGTACTCGCCGGCTTGAATTAGAAAAGGTATCTCTTTAAACTAACCTTTCAAAACTCTTTGGTCAAAAACGTCTTTCATTTTGCGGATTGGTGTGAGTTGATTCTATGTTGCGGATCAATGTTTCGAAGAGAAAATTAACTTGAGTTATACAAGAAGAGAGGTCTTCCTCCCTTTAAAACGGTACGCCGAAAACTTCATTGAAAGATGCGCGCGAGTTGGCTTTAGACACGTTGAGCGGTGTATGGCGTTTTGACATGCGACTGCGCGACGACTCACTTGCGACAACCAACACTTAAGACTGCGATACCGCTACAATTTTTTCTCGTGCGGGCAATGCAATTTTAGATTTTGTTGCAGAGAAAAATTGCAGCGTCTATCAAACGCCTTGTGCAATTGGTCTAGCGTGTAAAACGAATGAGAAATTAATAGTTAAAAGTTGCAGTATACCGGTATCATGCTGTGACTTTGATGTGTCGCGTTACAGTCTACCATTCGTGACATCACTAAGAGGCAAATATCTCATTTTCTAACTATTTCTCATGACAATTTTCTATTACTTTATCAGAAAATAAAAGAAAAACAAGAACAGTATACGAAGTTAACAGAAGAAGTCGTGCAAATGCGAAACGAAGTCAAGGAGCTCAAGAATTTGCTAGAAAATCATCACTGTACATTAAACGCTGGTAATCTACCAATGAACGGCTTCACTATTTTACAGCAGCTTGCCGCACAGCAAACTCAAGAAAGTCCACACGAACAGTTTAATTTTTCGCTATCCCAGTGATTACAAAGTTAGGAAACTTAATATTTGAGGTCGCATGCGGGAAACTACAGCGTCAAAACAAATTGTCACTTTGTGACAGCAAAGACTTCTCCTTCTATGAAGGGTGATCTCAAGTATATTTGATCAGTTTTCAGCAGTTTTATGCTGTCAATCATGCAAGTTATCCTTACTGTGTAAGAATCAGGTCAACTGGCCTGCCTGGTAATAGGCAAAACAGGTCAAACCTGCCTGGTAATATGCAAAATAGGTCAAACCTAGTGCCTGGTAATAGGCAAAACAGATCAAAATTGCCTGGTAATAGGCAATGAATAGATCAAAGCTAGTGCCTGGTAATAGGCTAACAGGTAGAACAGGTCAAAACTGCCTGGTAATAAGCTAATAGGTAGAACAGGTCAAAACTGCCTGGTAATAGGCAATGAATAGATCAAAGCTAGTGCCTGGTAATAGGCTAACAGGTAGAACAGGTCAAAACTGCCTGGTAATAAGCTAATAGGTAGAACAGGTCAAAACTGCCTGGTAATAGGCAATGAATAGTGCCTGGTAAAGTCTGCCTGCCTAGTCAAAGCTAGTGCCTGGTAATAGGCTAACAGGTAGAACAGGTCAAACCTAGCCTTGTATTAGGTTTAAGTTGGTGATAACCACTGTAATTTTCCCAGCATTGCAAGAATATAGAGCCAAGTGAACAAAAAGGTCTTTTCTAGTTCAATGCTAAGAAAGACTTATAGCGATGGTTGGCTTGTATATCACCAGCTTAGTCTTTATCTCAATTTTTCATGCACTACTAAAAACGTTATAAGAACTTTTTAATCTTCAATAAAGTATACTTGAGCAAAGAATCCTCAATCGTTGTTGTTATTGCGCCATTATGCATTGTAAATCCAACGTCTTCCGCTTCGTTTTATTGTTATTTTTGGTCGTTTTGTTTCTTGGTCTCAAGGGAAGGGAGACGGTGAGGTAGGGATAAATGCTGCAAAACAAGAGATACGCAACCAGAGAAGAGATATCTTGGTAATTTCTTGCTATCTTCCGGCAATGACGAACGCAAACATAAAGCCTACTTTTTACTGGTGCTAGTGGAACGATTCAATAACTTCCGTTCTACCTTCCGTAACAGAAAAAAAAAAAAATAGCGGCATTTTTATTTTTTCACTGTAAAGCACGCTTATCCTGACCTATTTTGGATTATGAGGTTCCGGGGAATTTCCCCGTAGAAAATTCACCAACCATAGTCCAACTTTTTTATCGTTTATTCTATTTTTAGCCAAACTCATCCCGAATTTCGTTGCCGGACGCTCTCACCACAGGGAACCCAAATTGGATGGTTAGTTTGTTTTTGTTAGCTAGGACTTTTGTAGTCTAGCTAGGTACTTCCTCAGTTTTTTGGATCCGTCTTCCTCTTCTGACTGTGACACCGTACGTTTATCATGCCTACGGCAAGCAAAGAAAAAACCACAACAAAAATATGCATTAAACATTTTTAACTATAGAAAACTTTCGGAAGAAAAGAGGTTTATTTTTCATCAACATTTATTGCAATGTTCCGACGCTAAAGCCGACCTAAGATTTACAATAAGTTTTCTTTATAGGAAATTCACCTTAGGTTTAACAAAATTCAATAATCGGAATTGCATCAAATCAATAGCTAAACCTGATCATCGAAATGTCAAAGTGATCAAATCCATGATCGTTTTAATCAAACCATACTCAGATCTAATAATCAAAATGTCAAAGTAATCAATCGAAAACTCGATTTCATCAAAACAATTGTCAAATCTTATGATCGAAATGTTGAAGTAGTGATAGTTGAAGTAGTTGAAGTAGTTGAAGTAGTTGAAGTCGATTGACAGATCTGATAGTCGAAATAATGTCAAAGTAATCAAAACCTCAGCTATGCGGACCAATAGGAAGCAGGAAACCATCGAACTGATACCCATACCAAGGGCACCAGGACAAAGCCGTTGTGTGGGACTTTGTGTGGATTTAAATAAAAAATAAGCCTTTTAACTTAGAAGTTGTACTTATCTGTTTTCGCCTGATATGCAGAAGTTTCTCGACGTTTATAGCCTCTGTTCCCGAGCGCCAAAGGCTCGGTGCTACATAGGTTAGAAATTTGAACTTTGGTTTCAACGGGTTTTTCTATGGCCGACCTTTAGTAGTGAAGAATAAACATACAGCTCATATACACAGTCCCGTGACGCTACTCAGCGATATATTGGATGCATGCCTGTCGCTAGGGATGGTTCGTTGGTTCGAACGAACCCCCCCCCCCCCCCCCCCCCCCCCCCCCCCCCACGCCGTCCCCTCCTCCCGACCCCCACATCGGGAC
>JAAAQI020005461.1:0-10150 GCA_011800005.2 Stichodactyla mertensii | reverse complement strand
AACCCCTTTTACTTGTAAATTTCTACAAGAAAAGCTGAATGGATAAAGAACGTAATAGTGCAAAAACGAACTCCCCCCCCCTTTGGAGGTCCTAGCGACGGGCCTGGGATGATACTCGGTATTTGTTCGGTAAAGTACTTTAATAAGTATATAAGTTAATCAAATTCGACTTAGAACTACTGTAAGTCGGATATGTTCGTTGGTTTCCTGCTTCCTATTGGTCCGCATAGCTAGGGTTTTGATTACTTTGCATTTCGATTATCAGATCTGCCAATCGATTTGATACAGTTCAGTTTGTACACTAGATTTGATGAAATCTAGTTTTCATATCACTACTTCAACATTTTGATCATAAGATTTGACAATTGTCTTGATGAAATCGAGTTTTCGATTGATTACTTTGACATTTTGATTATTAGATCTGAGTATGGTTTGATTAAAACGATCATGGATTTGATCACTTTGACATTTCGATGATCAGATTTAGCTATTGATTTGATGCAATTCCGATTATTGAATTTTGTCACTTTTATACCTCTATACAATATTCACCATTACAGCCATGTTACGGGCTTCCTGTGTAGTATCATATTTACACGTCACATCCGGTCAGTTGAACCAGTTGAGCAGTAGTTGTGGTGAAAAAACTGCAAAGAAAAGTCAGGATTTCTCGTAAAAAATTATGGCTAGCTCCAGTAATATCAACGATATGAACACAGCAGCGGTATGTACAGACCTCCAGTTACTATTATTGAATTCACTTAGATCTTTTAAACTATAAATTTACGATAAAATACGTCGAAATGATGAAGTAGTGAAACCTTGTTGAATTAAATTCCCATAATTATAATAATTTTCAGGACACGTACCTTGATTCCTGTGATTCATTAAATTATTCCAACTATTATCGTCCTGGACTCCTAGAATAGTTGAATTCTGGTAGAACAGGCTCAAATATAAGTATTTTCATTCATAAACTCGTAAGACTAGGACTGTTTTTTTTAAAACAACACGAATTCCTGATATGACAGAGTGTCTTACACGTAAGTATTCATCGCTACTGCAATTACGATTAAAACTCACTTAAATCTAAAGCAAGCAGCGTAAACAACGCTAGGAATAGGATTAAAATACTTAATTTAACAGTCCAAGGTACAAAATTAGAATTAGGAGTTGTAGTAAACTTGCAGACGTTAACGTGTTTTCTCAACTGATTTGTATATTACTGATCACATAATACTACTGCTGTGATAAACATAAACACACACACGGTAAATGAATCTCATGACAATTTTGTTAGCATTGGAAAAACGATACTATTGTACAAGAGGTATATTGACCACTTTCCATACCTCAGTTCATTGATCAAAAACAAAGCATTGCTGTATGCTAATTTACTAACCAAGCATGAGGGCCATAAGCTACAGTATGTAAGCTATGGACTGAGTTTTCTTCCACTGGCTAAGTTATGACCCAAGCACATAGCGTGTGGGCCTTAAAAAAGTAGAAAAAAACAAGGTTCCATAACCTATGTATGGAATGAGTGAGCAAGTTAATAAGATGTTCATTATATGGCAAGGTGAACACAAAAATAAAGGTTTTTGGTATGGACTGTGAATTGACCAATGAGAGTTAGTGAAATTATCTTGCTATATAGTATTATATACTTACTGAGTTAGGTCAGGCTGGACGGGAAAATGTTTGGCTGGAGGTCATACCATACAGACTGAGTGCAGCAAGGTCTATATGGTCTTGACTAAGAGCCAAATACTTTGTTGTCCAGCCCGACCTAACTCGGACAATAAGCATTTTATCATATGACCATTTTCTGGCCTTTTTGTATCTCACCTTAGATGCACATAAACAACTTGGCTCAAGTCAAGTTTGCACAAGCAGGTCCAGGTCCAGATAGGGTTTTTCCAAACCACTTCAAAAATCTGTATCTGCCCAATCACATGATTTTTGCCAATGGTTTTCATAGCAGCATGTGTGCTGGTCCAAACAGATCATATGATAATAAGGATTATTTAGCTTTCTAACTTGAAGCTGAATCGAATACTATTTAATATTGACTTAGACTAATGTATAGAAAGATTGAATGAATCTCCTTACCAGTTTAAGTATTCAACAAAGAAATTATATATTAAAGAGAAAAATAAAATTGTGCCTTTGGTGGATGCCATTCTTTTATATAATTTCTATGTATATACACTAAATGCAATTACTTCAAGTGCTTCTCAGAGTAAATCCTGCAATAAACCAGATACAAGATAAAGGATCAAACTTTGAAGTGTTTCTTAATGAGTTACTTCAATTGTAACCATGAACTAATAAACATATTCTTTCTGGCTACTTGGCAAGTAACTGTGGCCCAAACTGTTAAGCTAATTAGCTGCAGAGCTACATGTAGATTGAATTTAGACACATTGTTGAAAAATAAGGTACTTGAAGGAATTGCATTCTGTGTATATACATAGAAATAATATTAAGAGAAAAATAACATTATGCTCTTCATGGGAATCAAACCCTACTAGTCCAATATGTTAACCACTACACTACAAGGACCAACCACACTGGTAATGCAGCTGGAAAATGCAATGTATGTGACAACTGCAGAGATCCCAGGCATTATATTCTCTATGGGAAGGCTAAATACCATAATCTTGGGTACACATATGGAGTTTTCAAGTTTTAAAATGTGCTACTTCAGTCATTTCCATGTAATCCAGAAACTCATTCATTGGTAAAATTGGATGTCATGTCACTGAAAATAGAAATTCAATTGATATAAATACAATTGAGATGCCTTTCAATTGTCATACCCTGGGAAGGTTCAAATTTCATGCCTTCCAAATGTTATGCCTAGGGAAGCCTTTCAATTGTTATGCCCTGGGAAGCCTTTCAATTATTATGCCCTGGGAAGCCTTTCAATTGTTATACCCTGGGAAGCCTTTCAAATTGTTATGCCCTGGAAAGCCTTTCAATTGTTATGCCCTGGGACACCTTTCCAATGACAAGGGCCTGAAAGCCTTAAAACTAACATATTTTGGCTTGCTTTCAATTGGAAAGCAATTTCACTATCAACATTTTTCCTGACATCTTTGCCAATAAGACGGTTTTATAAATCGTACATTAGTACACTTTAATCTAAGTTATAAATTAACTACCAAGAATCTTGCTTTCTGATTGGCCAAGGCACATGCTTTATGAGAGTACACAGCACATGTGTTTGAACCATTGTTTCTTATAAAAGAAATAAAAAAACTTGCTTGCTGTGCTGTGTGCGGTTATAAAGCACTTGGGTATGGGCAGAGCACTCAAGAAGTGTTGAAGCACTCAACACTTCTCTCATGTTTTGCCCTACCCACGTGCTTTATAACTGCACACAGCAAATGTGCATGTTTTCTATTTCTTCAATATCATATGCATAAAAAGTTCAGTGTCTATGCTGCTGTTTCAGTCACTCCTTTTTTATCATCAATTTAACAATGGTTTGCACCTGTAAGAAGAATATGTACAATAGTACAAAGATGAATAGATAAAACTGTAATTAATGGATAAATTTTTCAAGTTTGATTACTAATTGTTCACATAAAAGTAATGACATAAAACTATTAGTATTTATGAGAATTACCCTACATCATTATGAGGCCACAGCTTGTTTATGAAGGGGACAGAATCCTCTAGAACAATAGAAAGTCAAATAAAATTTGTTCTGCTAAATACATGTAAGATTATACTCAAATTATCTGGTTGCCAAATATAAGATGTACCGATGTCTGATACACAGTATATTTGTATTAGGTTAGTAGCTATTATTACTTTTCTACACTCCACAAAATGCATTTAATATAGATTTGAATTTTTAATGCTTTGTCCCTCTATGATCTTTCACATTGAAATAATAAATTGTTTTGATTTGGTGTCATAATGAAATAGGGCAATTCAAAAATGGATTTTTAATGATTCTTGAACTACCAACTAAAACACGACAATCATGTACTTCATTACTAGAAATAATTGCATTAGGATTCCTTTTATTTTGATGTTTTTCCAGCTGTGACCTCATTATTTATTTATGTGTAACATAACTTATATTTATTCAATCAATCCTTGTTTATCTTCCATACAAAAAAAATACTTGAAAAAGTTGTTTTTGAGAAATTTTCATCAAAACATTCAATATATATATATATATATATATATATATTATATACAATATGTATACAATATATTTTTTGCAAAACTTGTGCTTAAAAATTTACTAAGAATCAACCATCAATTTTGAGTTGTATAGAAAATAGTATTGAAATTGTTTTATTTATTAGTTTTTGGTGTACAATGCACTTTACATCTGTCAGAATTGAAGGTTTTTTTGGTGTTATTGATTTAATTTATTCATAAAGATAACTTCTGTCTCTGAGATTCATCAGTCATGCATTCAGTATACATTCATAAATTCATTGAACCTTGTATTCATTTTACAACATAGAGAACATTTTTGAATTAACAACTCTTGAAGAACTTTTTTTCTTTTTTTTCCTTGTACCATAGTAATCCCGTTTTTGGTATAACAGTATAACTTCACAGGGATTATAATTGGTTCTACAACCTTGAATATCATTCTGTGGCTCCCACTTGCTCATAAAATATTTAAAAATTTTATTAGACTTCAAGCATTTAGTATGTATTTGATTTAGTGTAATTCGGTTAACACTTTCTGTCACTCCTGAACGGAGAGCTCTTGAGAAACTCGAGTTGATTTGACTGATTCCCAAAATCCTCTCAAAAACGCGAAATGGTAAGTGATTTTAGTTTGTTTCAGCCAGTTAAAGGATGTAAAACCTCAATGCAGATATTTTATCTTCTATTCTTCTTGAATTATTTTCCAACCATCTTGTGGTTTGGAAGAGGTTTTTTTGGTCTTGCTGTTTTTTTAGCACCACAGTCTTTTGTCAGTTTTTGACCAGGTTGTTCAGGTTATTGTCATCTAAAACGCTAAAAATCGTGCTCTTTCTTTTTTCCACGTTGCAGTCGCTTTTTAAATCCAGTTTTTAGTTTTGAAAAAAAGAACATAAAACGAGTTTTTAGTTCGTTATACCCAGACTTGAATAAAAATTTTAAGTTGAGAGATTCGTGCTTTTTTTCTTTCTTTCTTTCTTTCTTTTCTTTTCTTTCTTTATTTTTGCAACCAGCTTTTTGCGATTTCTTAAGGGAAAAAATAGATAAATAATTAAATCAATAAGGGTAATTTTGATAACTTCCCCCCTTTTTGATGAGAATTTATCGACCTATTGGTGATTTTGTTGATTTAAAGCAAAATTTCCACTTTGAATTCAAAAATGAACTGTGCGATGAATTAAAAAATGAACTGTTAATTTCGTCAATCGGACTTTCGTGTCTTGTTTTCTCTACAGCTTTCTACACGTGATGTTATTAGATGCGCACTCAATGTTACTGGCAGAAACTAAAAAACTCCCTAATTTCAGTTCAATGTTAGCCTTCCATGTAAAATCTGCTGGCGTGTTTTTCAGTGACTTAACCTACAGAAGCTGTCAATAGAAATCATGTAGTTCACCAGTGTGTGAATATAACATGGATTCTCATTCTCCTCGTCGCTTCTTTATGACCCACGCTTTTGACGACTGTGTATAAAGTCAGCGGGAGAAAAACCCACGGTCCATAACTTACAGTATAAGGAACCTCAAACTCGGTTAATAATAAGTAGTGATCTAGAAAAATGTTCCTATAAACCAGCAGGGTTTATTTTTGTCCAGGAGAGTTATTTTTGACTAATAGCTTTGGACGTGAATGAAGAGCTTGAAGATTGTATTGCGGTTGTAAATGGTTTAAACAAAAATAAAGAGAAGGGAAAAAAGAGACAAAGACTGAGAAAGAAGGGAGAAAGGACTAAAGTGAGGGACGTTTCGAAGAGTTTTCTTTTCATTTCTTAACAGAAAAATAGTATGAAAAAAACACATGAAGCCTTACGGTCAAGAACGAGGACATTTCGTGATAAGAAAAATATCATTTCTGTGCTAATTCCAGTCATTAGCAAAACAATTTACACTTAGTTATTGTCATGTCTACATTATTCAATACTGTAGAAAAGCTCAAGTTTCTGTTTAATTTCAAGGCAATTCGTACCTGTCAATCTGTTTTATTGATGACAGTTTTGGTCTCAAAGAAATTGACATTTTACATGGTCTTTCCTTTTTTTTTTTTTTTTACTATGGTGATAGACGGCATTGTTTAGAACGTGTTTGCATATTAATCCAGCAATGTATTCAACATATATAGTATATGTCTGGCTATATGAATGCTGCTTCTCGATTGGCTCATTAGGTTGGGGATGGTCGTTAGTGCGGGTTCACTCCGTAGTCCAGAAAACCAATACTTAGTGTCTTAAAATATAACTGAGAAGACGGTGCTGCTTTTGTAATTACCTCTAATGGTTAGATCACGTTTTCTCGGATAAATACATTAAACCGTATGCCCTCGGGGTTCGGTTAAGGCTCTCAACCCATCCCCCGTGTGGTAACGTCATTAGGAAGGATTAAAGCTCTGTGATTGGATGTTAGAGGTTATTTGGGGATTTTGATTGGTCAGTACGGCAAAGAAAAGCCATGATTCATACACGAGTGTTTGGCTACTGTAAGTATCTCCAAGACTAGTAGCAGGTATTTTCACAAGGATCGTTGGATTTTGAAGTTTTTGTGGTGGCTTTGTTCGTATACAGTCTTGGAAAAGTGTACTAAGATATAATGGCTAGAGCTGAGAATTCTGACTACAGTGTAAGTAAAAAAGCCTCTTCAATTTGTAAATCCTTTAAATTTAAAATTCTCGTTTCGTGGATGTTCTCTTTGATTGTCTGAAGTGGTGAAGTTTCAAACTACACAGTATATGTTTTTAAAAACTTCTTCGTAAAAATATGTTTTTTCGCCAGATATTTTGAGTTTCAAACTTAATTAATTGGTTGCTCTTGGCTTGCAGAGTTTTAAAGTTATTCATCCTTATTATTTACATCTCCTTGTTAATGTAAATTGAAGGTCACTTTGATGCAAAGTTCTCAACTTCATTTTCCTTACCGACCTCCAAAACTATTCAGTCAAAGGACATGAAGCGTGCCCCCTAGACTGCATTAATTATTTCATTATTCGAATATTGAGTTGATTTTTTACTCTAAATTTTCATTAATGAAACGGAAGACTCGTGATTTCAAAATTGATTTTCTACTTGAATTTTAATCGGAAAAGCATGCAAACGTCGTACTGGCCTTTCTGTGGAGTTATTCTACCTATTTATGGCACTCGTTGAAGAATCCAATCAAAATGCGAGTGGAAAATAGATTTTGAGGCTTGGAGTCTTCCATTTTATTAATGAAAACTCAGGTCGAATAATCAACTTAATATACGAATAATGAAATCATTAATAGAATCTAGAGGGGTACGCTTCATGTCCTTTGACTGTAAACCACGCTATTTTTGTTATTTTTTGTTTATAAAGTTACCTGAAAATAGTTGTTTATGAAGCGCCATCTTTTTATTTATGCCGTTTTTGCAATTTTAAAAGCGTTAGCTTAGGTTTTTATTAAAGTTTGAACGTGTCTTAACCTGGGTTGAACCTCAGTAAACCGTCCAAGTGTAAACACGACCTTCTTACAACGTGTAATTTTCAAATTTAGCTGATATACTACTCCTCTAAGCTAATCAAAATTAAGAGTTTTTTCAGGTAATTGTATGAATGTTAAACTCCTTGGAGATGATTTCTTGGAAAAAGTTATTTTGCAGGAACTAGAAGGGCAATTGCTGTATTCTTAGTCGGGTTTTTTATACTGCAGGATATATTATTTTAACAATAGATATTAAGCTTGTTTTCATATGAATTTATTATCGAGATGTCATTCTGATTACGAAATAGCCTTAAGCTCCGGATACACCATGGGACGTTGTCTGCGACGTTGCTTACGACGGGGTTTTTAGGGGATGTCAAACGTAGTGACTTACCTTGTGTTACGGTTTGACTGCTCACAGGACCCGAGAATCAAGGACAATCAAGATCAGATATAGTACGTAATAGCATCATACAACCTTCAGGTGACTAGTATATGACTAGCAGGATAAGAACTGCCTGAATAACTAACGCAGCCTCCTAAATCTATACGGCCAATTACTAACGTTTCTGAGTTAATCAATAAAATGCTATTATTAAATGTGGACACGAAATCATTACAAATGTGTCACGAAATTAAAATTAAAATTGTGTCTCGTAACACTTGCGACATCGCAAAAAATTTGTTGCGAGCGACGTCGCAAAAGTAGAACTCGTTTCTACTTCTGAAGCATTGTCGGCACGTCGCGCGCAGCAGTTGCACGGGTGGACACACGGTGCGATTTCCCCGTTGAAAGCAACGTTACAGGCAACGTCGCATCGTGTGTCCGAACCTTTATCCTTTGTCGTGCGGAGCCCACCTGTGTCTTCCCAAGGGAGGAATGGAGGGGAAACGTTTGCTCGCAGGCTATGCAAGGCATGAAGTTCGTATAAGTTCTGTGTTGGTCGCTATCATGCAGTTGTCAGGTCTAATGGCATTTTAAAAACCAAACAACTTAAACAACCAAGTTAAATAATCACTGAATTGAAAACTTACACGCCTTAATTTTTGGCTATTTGTTTAACTTTAAACCTGTCGGCTGAGATTCTTAAAAAGACTAAAAGATCTTACCCTTAGATTGTCACATTTCATACTATGGTCTCGGGAACTGCCATTTATTAAGTATTTAAACTTTACATTTCCCTTACATTTCCACTCGACTACTGTGTCTATGTCATCTTCTTCTGTCCTATCATTAGTTTCCTGCTATTGGTTGTCTGTCGAAGTGACTGATACTCTAATGAAGTGTATGCGTAAAAGCCACGTCAGTGCTGTATTTTGCTATCGTGCCACGTTGTCAACCTCATTTGCACTTTGTAACTCGTCCATACTTTTATTTTTTAATCCAAAAATTAGGACTTTATTAACAGAAATTAGTACTTGGTTACTCGACTCCGCCTGACGTGGAAAAAACGCCCTAAGAACCTTGGTCCTTTTCATTAATAATTAATGATAAATTATTGAATATCTCATGTTGTTGTCACGTGGGATATCTTACTTGCTAGTCTTGATCAATTAGTCGTTAACGTTGTTGCTTTCTTTCATTTTGTAGAATGTTATTAAAGCAACAAATGTAACGTACAAGGATCATAACGTCACGCGTGCTAAGCGAGGTCAAGTGGTTGGTTCTCGAGCTGGTTTTAGGGGATGTACTGTGTGGTTTACAGGTAATTATGAATCTACCCTTCCCTATGTGCTCATCACACCCGGGGCGGATTTAGGGGGTGCAGGAGGTATGCAGTCCCCCCTGAGATGAGCTATTTACAGTCAATTATTGGTGCACGAATCCGATCATAAATTGTGCACCCGAAAAAAATCCTGGTGGTGCACCCCCTCGAAAAATATCCTGGAGGCACGCCTCAAAAATATCCTTGAGACACGCCTCAAAAATATCCTGGGGGCACACCTCAAAAGTATCCTGGGGGCACACCTCAAAAGTATCCTGGGGGCAAACCTCAAAAATATCCTGGGGGCACACCTCAAAAATATCCTGGGGGCACACCTCAAAAATATCCTGGGGGCACACCTCAAAAGTATCCTGGATTCCGCTCTGGGCACTCCCAAGAAACTCCTCGCTCTAAATGCAACAGCTTGTTGTTTGTGTAGGGTTATCAGGAGCAGGGAAAACAACCCTAAGCATGGCTCTAGAGGATCATCTCTGCAGACAAGGTATTCCTGCCTACACTTTAGATGGAGACAACATGAGAACTGGACTCAACAGGAACCTGGGATTCTCTCCAGAAGATCGTGAAGAGAACATCAGACGAGTCAGTGAGGTTGCCAAACTGTTCGCTGATTCTGGAATGATCTGCTTGACTGCGTTTATTAGTCCTTACAGTAAGGTAGGTTCGATGGAAAGCCAGATAGAGTGGTTTGAGTGGGAAACGTACGATACTGACGTTCAGCACGTGCATGGTACGGTATGCAGTAACACTGAAATGGCTTCCCATAAGAATGATTATCGTATGAGTGGGAAACGTACAATACTGACTTACAGCA
>JAAAQI020005350.1:0-20324 GCA_011800005.2 Stichodactyla mertensii | reverse complement strand
CAATCTGAATTCACATTAATCATTGTAAAGCGCCTTTGATTATATCCATATAGAAAAGACGCTATATAAATCATAAAATCATAGATCATATAGGACACTTACACGGCAGGATGTCCCGATATCTATTTTTTGGTTGGTTCAAGGTCGCAGCATGGGTTGCCATGGAAGCAGAATCAAGTTCTTGTAGACGTACAAGTTCCTACAGAATGTGAAAAATTAAAAATGAAACGAGTTAGAAATAAAACTAAGAATGAACGAATGAATGAGTGAACGGGATGAATGTATGAGAAGCTAATGAAAGTATGATGACCCTCTTACTAGTGCCAACTCTACAGTGCCCATACATTTAGTAACAATTAATAAATTGGTTGATTACTAATTACTAAAATAGCCCTGTGCCGAGTCATCGAAAACAAAATGCATGAAGGCGAGGCTTCGTGCTAAATCACGCTTGGTGGCGTGAAACAACTGACAATTCTTTGACTTGTACTGCTGTCACACTTTTCTCTATGACTTGTTCGCGGTTCACTCGTAAAAATATAATGTTAAGCAACAGAAAAAATCAAAGAAATTTCAATCGTTTCGAGCCACCAAGCGTGATTTAGCACGAAGCCTCAGTCGCGTTCGTGTGTCTTTTTCAAGAACTCAAACGTGGGATATTAATCTGTTGCCTCTTACCTTCCACTCCATGGAGAACCCATCAGCAATCGTGCCTTGTTTGGCAGTAGCAAGGCTCTTGACGACATTGTCGAACCCTTGGACTGTAGAAATTAAAGCCTGCAGAGATTCATCGTCACTAAGACACGTGTTGTTTGCGTCATGACCAAGACGAGATAACTGAGTTTCATAGTAATGGCCGCACTGTCGATGAAAAGATGGCTTTCGGTCTCTCTTTTCATCCACTAACTTCAGTTCGTTTGGATTCGGCACAGCGCTCGGCGGGGAACTCTCAGATTCACTCGGCTTGTCATCGCCTTTACTCGGTTCCAAAGAATGGGCTCCGAAAGGCTTGATTTCGTCACTCGGGTTATGTTCGCTTTGACTCGGGCCATCGGAATGCAATCTGCAATCATTGGTCTCATCGTTTGGTCTCTGTTCGTTTGAATTTGTCGGGTCCGAAGATCTTCGCGAGTCGGATTCATCCTTCGGCTTGTGTTCGTTCTGATCGGGGGTTACGACGACTGGCAGCTTCCCAGGTTCGTACAGATATCCACTCAGTTGTGGTGGTGGCTGATTATGTGGTTGCTGCTGAATTTCTTTGATACGCTTGATTTTTTCTTCAATTTCGCGACGACGTGCTTCATCCGGGTCCTCAGAGGTGGACGACTTTAATTCTTTTTCTTCCTCACTCTCTTCCTCTTTTTTACTTTCGCTCTTTTCATTTTCATTTTCATTTTGTTTGGGTTCCTCTTTTTCGTGAGTATATTCGGGGAGATTATTGTCTATTTTAGGCTGCTGAGGTTCGTCTTGGGAGCCTTGCTCTCCTGTACAATCAGAGTTTAACTCGTTACAATTACTGTCATCTTTCGTTGTTGCACTCCTTTCACTACCAATTTTGTTCGATTCGCTTTCGTCCTTCTGAGCTTCAGTTCTGTTATCAACAGAATCTTTAGACTTTTCTACATCAACGTGGTTGCTAGGAAGATTCGTAAACCACTGGGACATACTTGCATAGTCGGGCACAAATGGTTTAGTGTTAGCAGACGAGGGAATGACTGAATTAGACTTTTCTTCGTTAGCTGCCTCGGTGTTTTCAGCTTTTTTCGTATTCGCCAGCTGATTAACACTAGACACTGACGGGGGTTCCGTGTTGTCATGGATTCCGTGTTTCTCGCTAACTTCGGATTTAGATATTTCTTCCTTCTTAAATCTGTCTTCGGGTTTTTGTTCTTGGACATCAAGATTCTTAAAAGAATCTTTTCCATGCTCGTGCTCTTCCTCACTTCTCTCTCTCACTTTTATTTCAAGTTCGGCCAACTGTTTTTGTTGTTGTAAAATCTGCTGCAGAAGAAGTCCTATCTGTGTCTGATCATGTTCGTGAGACTGCAGCGTCTGCTGCTGCCTTAGCATTTCTTGTTGCTGGAGAATCAACTGTTGCTGTTGAAGAAGCAACTGCTGCTGGAATTGCTGAGTCTGTTGCTGCGAAGCCGAACTCTGGTATTGACTCAACTGCGTCTGCGCAAGGGCTACAGAAAAACTAGTCAAATAATCTGAGGAAGTCCCACTTGTTGGCCTGTTTCCTTGATTTCCTTGAAGAAGTGAAGGTGTAGGTCGTCTGGCCTGAGAGCTTCCGTGAGGAAAAGTCGACAGATTGGGTTGATTAGATAAAAAAGCGCCCGTTTCGGGATAAGAACGAGAAGACATTAGTATATTGGTTGTCTGGTTCAGTAGAAAGGGATTTTGCTGTGGAATAGGTTGTGAAGACTGTGATCCCATTTGAAATGGCAGCTGCTGCTGTTGCCGCTGTTGTTGTTGTTGTTGGGACGGAATTGATTCCTGAGCCCTTCCATCGGGATTTATTGGTTGAGGTCCTCCTTTCGATGTAGGTTCATTCGGCGGGAAATCAGAACGAAAAGGCGGCCCTTGTTGTATTGGTGGCTTAGATTGTTGATTCAACTGAAATGGTTACACAGAACACATAACAATTTGAACACATTTCCAGTCATGCTCTCTGTACCTATTTTACTTCAATTTGAAAAACTTTGCAAGTATGTCCATTACACGCGATTAGATTCCAATGGGGAATTTGCTTTTTCTATTCGAATCTTCTGGGTGAAAATCCGAGGAGTCGAGTCTGAAAGTCGGCTTGTAAAGCTACAAAGTTGGTGAATATTTGAATACAAACCTGTAACTTGCTCAAAAATAAAGAAATTAAATTTATTTATTTTGTCACTAAAATTACCAAAAACGTGTAGCAACGAATCATGATAGAAAGCCTTAATGCTAAGTAAGGAGAGGCTCAAATCACATCACATAATTATTTTCAGAAGACTGTTTCTGTTTCTCCCTATATACACTATATACATATCAATGATCAATGTCATTTTTACGCGCTAACAGCTTTTCGTTTTCTTGTCAACTAGTAAGGCATTACCTGATCTGATCGAAATGGAGGGGTTCGATTGTCGGTTTGTACAGAATGCGGTTGCTGTAGTTCTAGCCTTGAAGAGTGCTGCTCCGGAGGCAGCGTTGGATGAAACTGTTGCTGTGGTCGAAAAGGTGGCTGCTGTCCAGGAGGCAATTGGTTTTGAGCCTGTTGATCTGGCCGGAAATTCCCACCTACTTGCTGTTCAGGACGAAAGGGGGGGCGTGTTAGCTGTTCAGAGGGTGATGGCATCCGGAATGATTGGTCAGGTCGAAATTGCCCTTGAGGTATTTGGTCGGACTTAAATGGTTGAGGAGATTCTGGCCTATATTGTCCCTGTAATGGCTGGTCAGATCTAAATGGCTGTGGAGACTGCTGTTCTGGCCTGTATTGTCGCTGTGAAGGTTGGTCAGGCCTGAATGGCAATTGCTGTTGTTGGGAACTTAATGCTTGATGAGATGGTTGCGAAAATGGCTGATTTTGGATTTGACCAAAATAAGGTTGTGGTTGGTTTATGGAGGAAGGAGTGAGAGGCTGTGATGGTCGTGATGATATCTGTTGTTGTTGTGATCGTGGTGGTTGCTGCTGTGGCTGCTGAAAACTTTGAGGTGGTCGCTGTTGTCCATGATAGATTTGCTGCGGTTGTTGCTGCTGCTGCTGCTGCTGCTGTTGTAAATGAAACTTTTGATCAGGTTCTTGTGATGGTTCTTGTTGTGGTACTTGTCGTTGTGGTGGTTGTTGTGGATGTTGTGGTTGCATGGGATGGGGCGGCTGTCCAGGATGCATAGGGGTTTGAGCCCTAAACATCTGCTGAGGATTTGATAAAGGGTTGTTGGCCAAGGTAATTGGGTGAGGCTGCAATGGAGTAGGTAGCTGGGGAGGTGGGGGTCCTCTTGGCTGTGGCTGCAATGGAGTAGGCAGTTGGGGAGGTGGTGGTCCTCTTGGCTGTGGCTGCAATGGAGTAGGCATCTGGGGAGGTGGGGGTCCTCTTGGCTGTGGCTGCAATGGAGTAGGCAGTTGGGGAGGTGGCGGTCCTCTTGGCTGTGGCTGTGAAAATGGCTGCCTCAATGGAGAAGAAGTAGGTGTTGGTGGTATAACATGCGGTAGAGGAGGCCTCTGGAACACCATCTGCTGTGAAGAGCTTGGAGGATGTGGCTGTCGAAACTGCTGTCGAGGATCCCCTTGAGGACCCATTGGCTGGGAGAACTGCGGTTGTCTAGGTAGGAATTGAGGTCTCATATTCTCCTGTCCTGGGAACCTTGGCTGCATTTGCTGTTGGTGTTGAGCCCCTATGCCTGGTTGTTGTGGTGGTCCTTGACCAGGACTCCCTGGTCTAATCTGTTGCACTTGATGTAAAGGGTGGTTGGCATTCATTGGGTGTGGCGGTTGTGATCTTGGTGGCAGTTGATTTTGGTGCTGGAAAGGCAACCTTTGATTTTGTATTTCTGGACCACCTGGTGGAGGTGCATTTTGTCCTGTCACAGAAGGGATTAACCGTCCTGGAACCTGCGTACCTTCCTGACTCACTGGAAATGGATAGGACATACGTGGCGTTGAGTGAATAACTTGATCAGCAGGAATGTGAGTTTGTGGTACAGGGGGTCTAAGTGGAGGAGGAGGCGGGCCGTATCTTCCGTCATGAAGTGAAGAAGCTGGGATAACAGGATTGCTTCCCATTCCCCTACCAGGAGGAACTTTTTCAGCTTCTTGTTTCTGCGAGGTCGGGTCAATTGGGTAACCAAGAATCTGTCCAGGTAGTTGTTGCCCTTGTCTAGGAATGAGCTGTTCCATGTTGGAAGGAGCTCCAGGCATCGGAGACGAAGCAGGGGTCATGTATCCTTGTCCTTGACCAGGAACACCCCTGGTGTTCACGCCCTGAGGTATCATCTGCCCAAGAGATCCAGGCAGAAATTGTCCTGGAAATCCTCCAGGCTGCTGATGCATGGTAGCAGGTTGGTGATGGTCAGCAAAGGAAGCAGGGACTGGTCCAGGAGGCCTCGGGCCAGACATAGAAGAAGGTAAAGGTGTGGGCTGTGGTCGTACGAGATGATCTGGCTTAGCAGCCGACGGTCTGCTGGGTGGCTTGGAAGGCTCTAGCAAAATGAAGAAGATTTCATGGTCATTATTAGGAATATACCTTAAAGACCCTAGCCTTATGATGCTTAAAAGGGGAAAGTGAACAAGCGCAAATTCTACGAAGTCTTCGACAATTAAGATTTACCAAGTAATCCCTTAACTACCTGATGCACTCTTGATCTTCTCAATCAACTTGTCTAGCTCTTTCCCATGACCGTCGAAGAAGTTCTTACACTTCTCTTCAAGTTTAGTGACAGTTTTTGACAAATTCTGATAGAACTGAACGCCACGACTGAAAAAGAAACGAATACTACTTATTGGGATCGTGAAGCAGAGGGTTGAGTGAGCAGATTTCGTGTGATTGTCAAAATGCGTTGAATCAATCACAGCACACGAGATCACTACTCATTAATGACGGTCGCGGTTCTACGCATCCTTTCTGCGCACACTCGAACTCTTTCAAATCAGTGAGGAACGTCTGGAGGATTTTGCTTATATAACAAAGGTGATCAAATTCAAAAGAAAACACGGTTATGACAATTTTATTGTGATAATGATACTTAGTTTAATCTGAGCGCACGACCGTCAAAGTAACGGCGGTGTGGCTTCCCAACCTCAGCTCCATCCACCCAACATTTTCTTCGCGACATTGTTAGTCAGTTGCTGGTGTTTGTGTTTAGGAGTCTCTAACAAGTCTTAGAACGATGAGCAATACGTTTGCTTTTTGTAAATTACTTTTGACACAAGGTGTTTTGCACATATAAGAGTACGACGGGCACGACGTTTACGATTTATTAAAACGCACGTAACATTGTTGAACTACGCTTTAATGACTAAAAACCAACAAGTTGCAACTAAACATAAGAGGGTGCCCGAAAGCTGCCATCCTGTTGAGGCCAGCAATGATAGATGCGATTATGTGGGCATTTAGATAGGGTTCATTACTCTGCTCTATTTTACTGACCTTAATTTCCCTTGAAGTTCACAGAAAGTATTGTACGATAAGATCAACGCTTGCACCGCTTCCTCTCTCCTATGAAAAAATGGAAATTTTTTTAACTTTATCCTAAGTGCTACTTATAAAATGCGCAACTCGCCGTACGGAATTCAATAATATTCATTGACAAGCAATTTGAATATAGCTGAATACAAAACGTACTGCAGCACATCAGATAATTTGGAAAAGACTAAAACGATAGGATACAGGGAAGGAAAATAAGTACGGCGTGACCTCCATCTATGACATATTTTACTCTCCAATAAGCTCTAATGCAGGCATTCTTTCCATACCTTTGAGAATTTTCCTTTACTGCTTGTCTTGTCTTGGCATATTTAGCGTTAGCTTCTGTTAAGGCACTGTTATGAACAAAAGAATATCTTTCTAAGGATCGAAATAACTTTCTACCTACTGGAAACGTACTTACCAAACAAAAAATATTGATTTCTAAATACCGGCTTTTTTCAAAATTACGCGACCCAGACAACTCCACGTACAAATCTAGGATTTTGGGAAGCCAAAACACCAGACGTCTGATATCGCTATTTTCAATTTCGAAAAATGTAAATGAAAAAAGTTGCTTCCCTTTTCTAATACTAATTATTTTACCTCAATATTCGTTCCTGTGCGTCCAGATTGGCTTGAATTAATGAGCATGTCGTATCATGCTTCTTTAACTGCTCTTCAAAAAATGCCTGTGTTGCAAAGAAAGTTGGTTTAATGGATTAGTCATGATTACAAAATCCAGCCATTTTATCGCCAAGCATCCGTCACGAGCACGGCACAGCAAGCCTGTATCGAACGATCTTTCACACTTAGGCCCAGTTCAGACGAACTTTTTTCAAACGACCAAACTTCGGCGTTAACTCAAACATCGAACTTTGGTGGCGTCAAATGCAATGCAAAAATCATAAAAGCTCAATATTACAGCGGCCATGTCTTTTGTTAACGCGTACTAACGTTGAACCTATTGCGAGCGGCAGACTTTAATGCGACATTTGAATCAGACGTCGAATTTTAATGGATTTCAGTGGAGCTTAACTTAGGCAATTAGCTTTGACGCGGCAAAAGTTCGACGTCTGAACTGGGCCATATGGATTGTTTCCACGTGACGTCATCGTAGCAAATGTTGATGTATCAAAGATTTTTCTAATTAGCTACAAGAGATTTTGTATGGTCTACCAACATGGACGCCATGGACGCGTGAAAATGTTTCCTTATTTACGAGCGGTAAGGGGGCTTTCATTTATTATGGCGTTGGGGAAGGGGGGAGGGGGGGTGCGGGAGTCGACAAAATTGAGGGGACTAGGCTATCGTGAAAAAGTCTTGCAGGGGGGTTATTAAGCTGCAGAGGGGTGAGACTGAGTAGGACTGACGTCTTAAGGGAGGGGGGTTATGAAAGCCATGTTCAGTTATTTTGCTAATGAAAGCCCCCTAACTTCTTCACAAAGTGTGACAGGTTCAAAGGATGTCATCAATTCCATTCTATAACCATGCTGCTGTCATCTAACAAAGCCCAACCTCTCTTGTCAGTGTCACAAAACTTGTCGGCTTACTTTACTGCTGTTATTCATCTAAAAAAACGAACCGCTTTCAGCTACATACCATTTTATTTCCATCTTCTCTTGTCACTAATAGTCCCGTAATGTCATCATCATTTAGCTACGAGTTATCAAAAACAATATTTAGTATTAGAAGATTTTTTCGTGTTTAAAGTGTACAAAAAGACAAGCAGAATTCTTTCATTACCGCTTTTCTTAGATTCTCTTCTAATGTTTTCCTCTGTTTCTTCATCTCTTCAACTTTTGCCTGCAGAAAAATGAAAAGAACTCCAAAAATTCTTTACTTGATTTACGACAGTGCTGCTGCTTGATGATAGAAGTTGCTGCAAGCTGTTGCTGTTGCTAATGTTGTCTATGGTGCTATTGATGTTTCTGTTGTTGCTATTGCTGATGAAGATGGTGCTGAGGATGGTATACATGCTGATGATGAAATTGCTGCTGCTAACTGGCAATGTTGCTCATTGGTAACGATTATCATGTTTCTATTTGTGTTGATGGTGATGATGTCTGTGATGATTAGAGCAGATTTCGTGTGACTGTGAAAAGCTCGCAGCATGATCGGTGCAATAAGCGTACCTTTTCACGACCGTGATGCTTTCTAGAATTTTGACGTGCCTTGCCGTGCCTTGACCGTGTCAAGACCATGTTCGTGACGTGAGCTTTTCACAGTCATAGGAAATCTGCTCTATCAGTGCTGGTGATGGTGTCAGCAATACAGCTGCTGCTGCTTACGTTGGTGTTGTCAAACAGCGTGTCATTCAACTGGTGCTTCTCAGTTTAAACTATTTTAACCACCTCTGCACACTTAAATACTTAACATTTGTAATATCTGCTCTCTTTTTTTCTCCCTCTCTTAATTTTAAGCGTGACATATTGTAATTTTATAACTTAAATTGCATACATGTGTGCAAATAAACTCAAGTCTCAAGTCTCAACTGCAGACAGAATAGCCCTGGAGAGAGCATTCACGGAAGCCAGAAAAATGTCACATTTTTCGCACCAGCCTTGACACATACATACGTCATTACAGCAAAAGATGCAGCTTTCAAATCAACATCAACATACTTCCCACACAATCAACACATCTGATCATACTTACAATCAAGTCTCTTAGCCGCTGTACTGCTCCATCATCAACTGGTGCTATGATTAGAAAAAACATGATACATCAGTGGTGTCTTAAGTGATGTCATACTGGATCAGTCCATTCAATCACAACATGTAGTTAAGGCAAAGGTGAACTAAGTACTGAGGATGGTGTGGCTACAGTATGACTACAAATTTGACATATTGTTTCCACTTATGAAATCTTCTCTAAGAGAACTTGGGAACTTAGCTTACAACCAAGTTTAGTTTCAAAAGGAAAGAATGAGCTGTGAGCAAATGGTTCTTACAGTCAATGATGTTGAGTGACGGGAGAGTAGACAGCAGTTGTTCTTCAGGTCCTGCAATCAGCTCAAGATTCTGCTTGTGAGCATTATAAACACGAACTAGTTCATTGTTGGTCTGGTTCTGTGGAGTAAGTAATAACAACAAAAATCACCCACAATGCTAAGATTTTTAGTCCCCAGCTTACAACAACTCCAAGCCTTTTATTTTCCCATAATATTGTCCCCCCCTGCCCTGATTAATTTGCCACTACCCCTCCCCTCATCATCAGCACATTGATCTAGAGCTCAGAAATGGTGGGTGGAAAGACAAAAGAAATAGTTTTTTTTATAACAAAAAAAATGTCAATTTTATCAAACCCTGAAACAACCTCTGGGCAGATTAAAGTCAGGGCACAGCTAACTCACAGATCGAATTCAAATTTATTGTGTTGGGCTTTTAAGGAGGGAAGAAAACCAGAGAACCTGGAAAAGAACCCTTGAATCATATGAAATGCTGAGTCCAGGATATTGAACCAGAGACCCCAGAGGTGAAGAGGCAAGTTAACTATTACTACTACAAATGAGTACAAGATTTTATAACTTACTGCTTTTGAAAGAGTATCTTTGCACTTTTCTACTTCTTCTTTGATTTCATCTCTCTCAGGAGGTGAAGGTTTTGGACCCAATTTCTCCTGAAAAATTAGGAAAATATTTTTCTTTCTTCTTGAGTTTGTCATTTTTTAAAATGGCAAGAAATCCTTCTAACCTACCTTTATTAGCAGCTCTTTTCTCTCATCTTCTTCAAGCATTGTTGAAATTTCTTTTAATTTCTTTTCAATCTCCTCACCTATACTTGAAGACTCTACATTGCAAAAGAAAATGCACTGATTATTCAATGCCAACCAAACAGAACTGCACAAAGATAATGCTTGGTGACCACAACCTTTTTAGGGAAGCATGGATGTTGGGGGCTGGTGTGCAATGCTAATGCACAGCCTCTTACTGCTGTGCTCTTGGGTTCAATCTGCTATCACATGTGAGTAGAGTTGTTTGTTGGTTCCCTCCTGTGCTTTGATGGTTTTTCTCCAGGTTTTGTGGTTTTCCTCTCTCCAAAAATCAACTTCCAAATTCCAATTTGTTCTTTGGATATCCTAAGACTGGAGCCTAACTCTGACCAATGTTGTGTCACACATGTAACAACAAAAGCTTCATAGCTTTTAGATTATACATGTAGATAGATTTGGAAACAACTATATTATGTAATCATATTAACACCATTTATTGTCACACACTCACCTTGTATATTTTGATCAGCCTGGGACAGCAAAGCAGCATCTTTCCTCAGAGCCTCATGCTTGTCTTTTAGCAAAGATGGTAGGGTATCTGCTTCTTCAGGTTGGAGAAGATCATCTATGTGCAGACTGGCCAGGGATTGACTACAAACAAAAACAACAACAAATAACATTATTGACAACTAAGGGGGTGGCTAGGCCCCTATGTGAAAGGGGGTTACTCGAGGTTGCTTATTGTACCTTTTAAGGTTATGATCAGTAGCTTTCTATGGCTTAAGGTACCATAAATTTCATTCAAATACTCATTAATTATTCACAAGGTAACCAGCCAACTGCATGCTTAGAATCAAGCTACATGATGAACCTTGAAAACCCAGAAAGTACTCAAATAATTAATGAGAGTTTGAAGTCATATCAAAGCCTCCAACTTGAACTAGACAGGTTTCCAGTCCTCATTGTTAGCTTTGAAACATTAAATTAAAAAATTGCTTGCTAGTTTTTGAAATATGAATTTATTAATACTGTATGTTATGTTATTCAAATCATCAAATCCATTGTTTCCCTAGCCTGCATGCATGCAGGCTATTGTTTCCCATGTTACATGATTGTAGACCATGTTAACTCTTTGATAATTTATAAATCAATGTATCTTCTCAATCATTACCAGTAAAGAAGACAAAAATGGACCGACCAAAAAAGTGGATTACTAGAGAGACTTACGCCAGCTGTTTATTCTTGGCATCCACAGAAGCATTATATCTTCTCAGTAGCTTTGCTTTCTCTTCACTGATCATAAAAAGATATCATATTGAATAAAAACCATAGAACAAACAAATTATAGAACAACATTATTTAGATCACAAAATGAATCAGGTCCACCCCATACTCCTTAACATGATTTGATAATTTGCCTTCAAACCACCCTAGGGTTAAAAAAAAACAACAGTAGGTTTTGAAGTTGGTTTGGAAATTCCAAAGTTCAAGTCATACCTCAGAAGCTCACAATGAACTTTGCTGGTGAACATTGAACCTACTTCCTGCATAAATTTGGTAATTCATTAGATATTCAGTCTTTTTTGCAAAATGTATTTGTTTTTCTCCTTGAAGTCATACTTAGGCAAAGCACTGCCCTACTTTGTGAAGCAACTCATCACTGAGCTCAATCAGTAATTTGAAGATGATTCCAATGAATTACCAAATGTGTGGGCAGTAAGTTCAAAGTTCACCAACGAAGTTTGATATGAACTTCTGAAGTATGACTTGAACTGTGGAATTTCCAAACGAACTTCAGAACCCACTTGTTAAAATTTATGTCAAGTGTGCTGTAAGAAAAATCAGTTTTCTGCTTCTCAGCTGTACTTGGTTCATGGGAATGGTGTACAATGATGCATTGCACTATCACAATGTCTAGAAATTGAGCAACAGCTGTATCCAAACCAAATTTTTTAGTACAATGTCACGTAATTCATAAAAATGAAGGCCAAGAGTCAGTCCACCCTCGATCAAACATGGAAGTAAGCAAATCCCACAAAAACTCAGACATTTTAGAAGTACATGTAATTAACCAACCTGTATATGGAAGCATCTGTATGAGCCTCCATAGGAATCAACCTCTGGAAGATATCTGGACCAGAGACGTTGTTATCACATGGTTTGAAGGGGATTGGCTTGACCAAGGAAGCCCCTAAATACAACCATATGAGTGCTTTCATTCAATATTAGGCAGGAGTAGTTTTCATATGAATGTGAAAAGTCATGGCACAAGATGCTGAGCATGGCATGGGCATTGTATACAATTGCCATCAATTTTATCTAACCCTAGCTCATACAACTTCTGGGCTATCTAAGTCAGGGCATGGCCAACTTACAGATCAAATATTAAGAATTTAGTGTGTTGAGTTTTTTGGAGGTAGGAAGACTGGAGACCCTGGAGAAAAACCCTTGAATCAAGGAAGAGACCTAACAAGATCTCTACTCAAATGAAATGCCAAGTCCAGGAATTTAATCCAAGACCTCAGAGGTTAGAAGTGAGCTGCATTGCTCCTATGCCACCCTGATTCCCAATTTTGATGACATACCATCTAGACATTCATGAAATTAATGTCCCCATTGAATTTTTTAGCATTGCTAGAACAAGAATTGATATCATGAAAGAATTTGAAAGGCAAACCTTTGATCTCTGGAAGAGTTGCCAGATCAGGAACAACTTCATGGTAAATGAAATCATTGTCTTTTATAGCTCCTTCAAGTCTGTTTTGGGTCAAAAGAAATAATAATGAATTTCACTTATTTTGATAGAATATCTTACTTAATCTTATGTATACATTTACTGGTTTTTGTAGTTACTCAGCTCAATTAGTTTACCAGTTATATCCAGTTATAAGTACTAAATTTTACCATAATTCACATTCTTTTCTCAAACTGTGTAAAAAACGTTTTTCCATTATACCGTAATAAAGTTGGCATGCATTGCTACATGTAGCTTTATACATGAAACTTAGAATAGAGCTTTTTATAAATTCAGAAAATACCACTGTACATCTAAATTTAAGACTCATTTTTGCAGGTTGAGCCTCATTTCAGTGTCAAGATATTCATAAATACATGTACCAATGATAAAACGAAGGATAAACAATAACAATACAAACACTTTGAAATTCCATGGACCTTCACTGAAACATGTGGATATTTTGCACAATAACAAGGATAAGTAAACTCTGCATAACTGAGACTTTGAAACTAGAGTATTCAAATATATGCTCAATTCAAGGTATGTATACTGGTATGCAATGATTCAAAATATTATTCAGAATTTAATATTTTCCTCCCTCTCATGTTTTACCAATTTTACTAATGAAAATTTATAATAAAGTAACTATATAATCAACAAGACAGTGGACATAAGATCCTGTGTTATTTACTTGTTGCCAACTACATCAGCCATAAACTGCAGCAGCTCTAGTGTTCTTTCTGGCTGACCCTGAAATAAATGGTGCACAATAATAAGCTGAACCACTTACATTTGTACAATAGTCTAGTATTTTTTACTGTAGCTTATTGTGATGATTGAATCTGCCTGAATTGCTTATACTAGTAACTGCCATCTTCCTGATGCAATCTTGACTTTCAGGCAGATCAGACATGAAAACTAGGCTCTGAAAGATCTAGTGCTCTATTACCTTCATGATTTTATACAATTTTCATTTGCACAGCCAGAAATACAATACAGTATGTAAGTAACTTTGTTTTTCACTCTGGCTATGATATGATTTAATAAAATTGCTCATACAACTGCTCTTGGAATCTTGATGTGATATTTACACATATTGTAAAACAACATTTTTTTCCTGGTATTACATGTAAGTGTGAGTGATGCTAAATGTGTGCTTTTGTTGCAACTATAAAAACTGTGATTCAAGCTTATACCTTAGATTGCTTCTGTGCTTCAGTTAACTTTTGAGAGGCAGCTTTTAAGTATGCAACCTAAGGAAAGATTCATAGATAAGTCAATAAAATTATATACCAGTTGATCCAGTACAGTCAGGATCATAAATATTTATATGCTAAGGCCTTTCCTTGAGAATAAATGTGTGTCCACAGCAACTTGAATGAACTAATGGACTGAGTGTAATTTTGCAAAGTTACAAGAACCTACTACAAACATTTGGATAGACTACACTTGTGTAAGTGTACTCTATCAAAAGAGTCTGTGCAACTTACAAGTGTGTTAACGTGACAAACTTATGAGCTGTACTGAAAGTAAACAATACTGAAATTCCATGGAAGGCAATTTGGGAACTGTGTTAATAACACAGCAAATAGACTGCCTACATGCTGACTAGCTTGTAAACTATTCAACTTATTACAAAACTTCCCAACCCACCAGAGCAAAGGTACATGCATGTGAAAAAACAACAGTTATCTCCTATCAAGTATGTCCCTCTGCAATGAAAACCTTGTTACAACATGTGTACTGCTGTATGCATGTATTTTGGGAGCAGGTCCTTAAAATGGACTCCTGATTTCACATGAATTTCTACAGGAAAACTAGCATTGGAAAATTGCAGTAAGTCTTAGTCAAGTGATTAATTTTGGAGAGACACATTGTACCAATTTCTGGTGGGTACCTCCTGGTAACCTGAATCCCAGTAGCTACATGAAGTTCCAGTCCATCAAATACCATGCATGAAATCAAGGATAGATAAGTATAGGTTTTTTGATGGTTTTTACCATATTTTCTTATCTCCAATTTATCATAACAACTTGTTCAATATTCTTTGTACCTCCATACCTTTTCACCAAATTTTTGGTTTTCATTTGCATGATTTGACATGTGCACCTATAAATAAATCAAATGATATATGTACTCACAAATTATTATCAATATCTAGCTATAACATATCTAAAACTATAACTTGTAGAATGGCAGTTAGGAGTGTGTTAACCAAGCCCTGTTGTGCATACATAATAATACTGGTCTGTTATGATAATCTTTTGACTTACATATGAAACACAAAGGAAATGACAAGCTTTGATCTTAATTGCTTTGGTCCAAGTCTGTGGAAACATCAATGCAAACACCAGTCAAATCATAAAACAGTGGTACTAGGTTTTATTGGGAAGCAAATCCCTAGCCATAACTGTAGCTGTTCAGTACGTTAACTGTAACTTAAATTATGTTTGCATGATTCAAATGAAACAAAGAGAAAAAATACATTGGGTGGTCACATAACATCACACAGTAATACTGATTTTAGCTGTCAAATGTAGGACAAAGGACAAAATGTAGTCTACCAAATTTCTTAACTTCACATTCATTCATTCATTTATTCTTTCTTTATTTCATTCATTCATTCATTCTTTCATTCATTCATTTATTCTTTCTTTCTTTCATTCATTTAATGTTTACACTACCTTTGATTTTTTTGAACCCATGTATGATGATCCCAATGACTCTAAAATACCTAATGCTTGTTGATAATAATCATAAACCTAAAAAATAATATATTAAACACATGCTTTACCATTATGATATAAAGGCTATACACTTGTTTAACAATTTACAGCATTAGATATTTATTATTGACATTACCTGCATACTAATTCTTGCAATTAATGAATCTTTACGACCATCAAGAATTGATTTTTCCAGTAAACATTCCTGAGCTTGGCCCTGAAAAGAAATTTCATACAACACTAAATTCAAGAAGAATTATTTATATCCCTCCAAAAAAGTAAAATGGCCAGAGTCGTTATTGATGCAAAACTATGAAATCAAATGCCTACCAGCATGATGTTGATGTATAACTGAAGAACACAGCTGGCTAAATCAAAGAACGGAACAGCAAAATGATCCTACAAACAAATGTGAATTGAAATGAAAAATCAATCAAGTTCAAGTATTAAATCAATCAAGTAATTTGTTCAATTTATTTTCTCTCTTGCCACTGACTTACTCTCGGTTCAATGGCATTCCTCCCTCAACAAACATTTACATGCAAGATGAATGTTTTGTGCTGTGAATGTTAGCATGTGGTGGATGTGTGAATTGTGTATGTAATGCAAACTTAGAAATAGTCCTTTGTGCAGAGTGTTACAGTTATTCATTAAAATTATGTTCTCTTACCTCAGACACCCAGGGTAGTTTTAAGGATGATAATTGAGCCATAATTGTAGTCTTGAAGAGGAAAAGAAAAAACACTTGAAGATCACTTAATCACTGAATCACTTACGATCATTTACATGTAAGCTTTAACATAACACTTCTGGTTACAAATCAGAGGAACCTAATGCCATTATACGTACCTTTAGGTACTGAAACACTCCTGCTGCTGCTTGAAAATGAGTACATGCTATTTTCATTCCCTAACAAAAGTATTAAATTTGAAATTAGTTAACCAATGAAATAGACTTTGAAAGATCCATGCTCTTAAAAGACTGGTATTAAAGACAAAAAATACAGCAAAGCATGCCAATTATTAACCATGGAATATTGTAAACAAAATGTTTGTTTTCTTACCTCTTCACTAGTCCTGTCTTCTTGGCCCCCAAGCAATGAATGAAGAGCACCTACATATATGAGCATTAAATGTATCCAGTTCATTAGTTTTTAAAAACAACTTGTCAAAATATGAAGTTCTTCTTGAAAATAGGCTTTAATTACTAGCAAATGCCTTTTCTAAAATGTGCCTACTAAATACTGCAGATTCTTCTAGATTTGCATGCACTTCACCCTAAGCTGTACCAAACAACCAATATCACTCCCTTAAGAAATGAATAGGGCCAAGCCCCTTTAACATGGTTCGTACAGATTCCTTGGTGAAAACTTCCAAAACTTTTCCAAAACTTTTTCAAAGCCTATTGACTTATATTTCCAAAACTGCTAACTAAAAGTGCCAGCAGGCATTGATTTGCAGCAGGCAAAGAAAAAAAAACCATCAGCATTTTTAATCAATTCAACAAAAACAGTTATTTGCAAGGTAGGAGCCGGACAAGTGACAAAAAATCCATAACTTTTCCATAGCCCAGTGGTCGAAAAAGGAATTTTCCAAAACTTTCCAGGTCCAGGAAAAATGCATTATCAATTTCCAAAACTTTCCAAGACTTTCCAAAACCCATACGAACCATGCTTTAGCAATGGAGTCTCCCCCCACTGAGTATAAGCTGTACCAAACTAGCAATCAAACCCCTTTCACATTGCAGTCACCCCTGGTTTAAGTACCAAATTACCAATTTCAGCCCCCCAAGAAGATGACTAGCATCAAGCCCCTTTTACACTGGAAACCCTCCTGGATTCCAAGACCAGACCATAAATTTTTTATTTCGTGTTCTGCCTCCAGCCTCATGCTCTTTGGCACTTTCTGCTGGAAACTAATGTGACCTTTGATTTGTATGTAAATGTCAACTCTGCAGTGGCATTGTTATGTGATTGTAAATTTGTACATTTGGTTTAATTCTGAGTTATCTATAATAAGGTAGATTAAAGATATTAAGTGAAAGAGTTTAACTTTAAAGACTCTTTAAAGTTAAACTCTTTCACTTATTGATAACACCCATACAGATGAATATTCAAGCATACATTAAAGATGTTTTATTATAAAACCTCTGATGACTAAGACACGACATTTCATTACCTTCAGGTACCATTCTCAAGAGTGTTTATACATGTACAGATGATTAAAGATGGTTCTATAATAATAAATTTATCTCACCAAGATTGTGAAGAATAGCTGCTTGTTCAAATCGGATATCAGATAGTGTTATGGATTCTTCTGAATATAGGTCTGTCCTGTTAGTTAGTAGATAGAAAACATTTAGAAAGTTTTGTGGTTTTTTTTACTTGAAGTTTTGTTTTTGACACAGCACCATTATTAATCAAAGTGAGATTACAAAGTCATTGTCAAATGTACAGCTCAGCTATCCATTTCTGCTAAGCTAACCTTTGTCTTTGTAATTTCATTTTGCTTTCATACTTTCTCTATTATTTATCTTTTTGTAATTCTTTACTAATAATATTTCAACTTGTGAATCTCTTGTGAGTACATTTTGATCGGTTTAGAAAAAAATAAAGGTGACAAAAAATATCAAAATAAGAGTTACTTCATCATAGGGCTGCCCCTTCTCCAACTTTAGTGCTTGAAGTCTTGAGCAGTAGGACACTAACTTCTCCTCAATGACTATTCTAATATATTATTGTTGAGTGCATGGTAAGAAGCTGAAGATTTCTTATCAACCCACCAAGTAAATGGTACTGATACAGCTCCTCCATCTGCCATAGGAAATCTTGACTGTAAAAACTGCAACTGCACAAAGTATTTCCGCAAAACACTGCATCCAGAATGGTCATGGCTTGGGTGAAGACAGGTCTGAAAGAAATTGGACTTTAACATCAGGTTTGTCTTTTCCATACAAACGCAAAAATGAACTTGACCAATATCCCCCTAGCTGGCCCTCAGGCTAGGTCAATAAAACCCATATAAATAAACATTTATATGGGAATATTTAATGTTTATTTTACTTTAAAACAAAAATGATCAATTTTTAATAAATTCTAAATTTATACCTTTATTATCAACTAATGAACGTGCACTAAACTACCTTATATCTTATTTGTGTTTAATTTTCAACTAAATGGTCCGTTCGATGAAGGTTTCATCCGAAATAGATTTATAATAAATGATATACTTATTTTTCTTGTACACGTATAAATTGATTAAAAATTCTAATATAACGGCCAAGGCACCGCAAAGAACAGATCAGAGATCAAATCTGTTAAATCAAGAAGATTTAGTACATCAATTTATTATGTATTAAAGTAACACTACAAGATGAATTTCTCTCTGAAGATATTTTTAGTTCAAATGTAGTGTATGACGTCAGGGTGCTAGCGCTAGACGACACATATTAACCCCAACATATGTCTACATATATCGCCAGTACGGAGCTGGATAGATTCTTAAAATATGCTTTACCGATCGAAGAGCTTCCAGCTGTTGACATTCATGTTTATAGCTCTCGGGATCCTCTTTATAATGCTCGTTGATATACTAAAAATGAATTACAAATGACAAAAACAGTTGTAAATATGGTGGAAGATGTCGCGAATAAAATCGTCAAATATCGTAAAGTACAGCAAAACTTTGTGGAAAAATACAGCCATAGGCTTCATAGATGCTCACTTTCTTTAGCTGTGTAGCGAATTCGGTAGAAGAAGAGTCTTTCAGGTCGATATTTAGCATGGAAGACCGAGGGCAGCCTTCCATGATGGTTTGACCGAGTTTTCTTCGTTGACGTCTTGCACGAGCCCACGATCAGTCTGCTTGGTCAGCAGGATCCAAGCATCCAATAATGCGTGCGCATACAAAATGGCGGAAGAAAAGCGCGAAAAATGTCAAAATATTCCACAGAAAAAACACACGAAAAAAGACAGTTTACAGCGACTTGGAGCTATTAGTTATGATCAGTTCTTTAAGGATTACCTTCTTCCAAACAGACTTTGTATTTTTTCTAGTGATTTGACGAGTTCATGGAGGAGTAGACTTGAATGGGTGAAAGATGGCAGACCGAACTTTGAATTTCTTGAACAAAATTTTGGTAAGATAAGATTTCACATTTTTCTAACTCTATATAGTTTTATTTAAATTGGGATTTATTTCTTATGTTAAAGTGAAAAAGTATATAGTTATTTATTTGATTATTTGTTTGTATTTAGGTAGAGCAACAGTGCCTGTTGCAGATTGTGGGAAACAGTTTTGTGGTAGTCAGCCGAAACAAGACATGAAGTTTGTTGAATATTTAGCTTACTTAAAAACAAAAGGTTAGCTAATATATTTATACATTTTTTAGCCTTTTCTGGAAATTAAATTTGAAATTTTCAACGTTGATGAAAACACATTTTCAGGTATTTGTATAGTGCACCTATAAGCTTAAAAGTTAAGTCGGCAGGCCAGGGTGGAGGGGGCTGGACTATGGCAAGGGTTTGACCTGGTATACTGTCCTATGCACTGGGTTTTTGACTGAGCACTTGCCAGGGTAGGGAAAATTTGAAAACCTTTGGTCCTGCCTTCATTAGAAAACTCTATAATGGTAGTGGAAGTAATGCTCAGGGTAGACAAATTTTTTACTACTTCAAAATATGCCTTTTAGTCCCAGGGAAGTTAATTTGACTGAAAATTTTTGAAAAAAATCAAATCCCTCCCCCTCTCCATGCGAGGGGGAGGGATTTGATAGGTGCATAATTATATGACTTAAATTCCCAAAGTTAATTTTAACATTGTCTATAGGATATTGAATGGATATTTCTGTTTAATATTACTAAATACACAGTACCACCTGCCATCTGATTAGCTCAGTTGGTAGAGCATCAGTCTTTCGTGCGGGAGGTCGTGGGTTCAAGCCCTGGCCGGACCAACACTCAGGGTCTTAAAATAACTGAGGAGAAGG
>JAAAQI020005239.1:0-20332 GCA_011800005.2 Stichodactyla mertensii | reverse complement strand
ATATTTTACCATTCAACTATTTACTTCATGTAGAATCAATACTGAAAGTATTGTCTCAGGGTTCATGTGCACTTTAACTCCTTATCATGGCACACATTTTGTAGTCATGCAGCACGAGTATAGCATGATTTTTCACACTCAGGAAATCTCCTCTCATAAAAATTTAACATTTAGTTCTGTGATTAAATTATTATGTAAAAAAATCACCTAAAATAATTAAGTTAAAAAGAGTAAGCCTCTTGGATATTATTTGAGTAAAATTGTAGTGCAGCTTGAGGCAGTGCTGGGATGAAAAATAATAAAACAGCAGTGAATATTTGGTTACCAGTTTCCCTGCAAGCTGAGCTACTAGTTCTTCTTGGTTCATCTGTAGCTGGAGAATAAGAAATTGAAAAAAGAATATTTTATAGTTCCTGTTACCAATCAATGTTAACTAATGTGTAACTTTGGTGTAATCTGTGGTTCCATTCCAGGTGATCTGGCGAAAAATGATCAGCCAATCAGACTGTGAATTGTGGGATCGAAAAAAGAATCAATCCCATGCATCCTTTGCGGGCATGAATTCATGGTTTGAGCAAAAAATCAAAATGCTATGTGCAGGAATAAAATTATTTAACTTGGTATTTGATGTATAAAAATATTTCTACTTTACGGACTATGTTAATCAAATGATACTAGACATTTAGTTGCCCTTAAACACCAAAACATAACTCAAAACCCACAAATACACAAAAAATGGATTTATTAGTAATCAAGGCATGAGTCGAACATATAAAACAATACAATGAATACAATTAGATAAACAAAACCAATATCAATGTCTTTGAAACCTCACAAGTGATGTGAGAGTTCCTTTCACTCACAGTTTTAGCGTAAAAACAAGCTGAGCTTGCTCTGAGACTGTCTTAGACATTTTACTAGAGAAATGTCGAGATATAATCCACTCCATCAGCTGTGCATCAGTATTAACTTTGTAAATTCTCAGTTTCGTCAGTTTGAGTACATTGTTTTCTATACAAAAAAAGTTTTTAACCAGAAACTTCACGACTTTCTTGCCACATTTTCAACATGGCCGGCACAAAAATATTAAGTTAAGCACATGATGTTGGTTGAGATTGATTCTTTTTTCGTTCCCAGAAATCATGCTTTGTGTGCCTAGTCAGATCACTTGGTTACTACTGTAATTTGTAGTGGGTGAATTCATATAATATACCATGTAAAGTTGCATTTAAAATTGTTAAAAGTTTCCTAAATTGTGTTGATTTTAATACATGTACTCTCAAAGTTGCTCCACAATCTCTAGGTGTCTAGCTTAAGACACATTTATGGATAATTCTTCAATTGATTTTCTGTGAAAAAATGCACCATCTTTCTTCAATGTATTTTAGTCATATCTCAGGAATGTGAGCATGCTTCATGTTTTGGTGCAAAGTACATGTATGACACCACATGACTAATGATAGTGTTACAGGGATTTTAGATCAGCTTTTTTATGAATGGGAAATGGTATGTTACTAACTTACAGCATGTACACTGAGCTAGTATGCAGTAACACTCAAATGGCTTCCCATTGTTTTTATGTGTGTCATCCAATCACAACGCATAGCTATGCCTATTGTAAAGTATATATGCTATGATACAGCTTCAACTTTGCCACAGCATTTCTCAATCATATGAAATTTACTCTATATTAACAGTCTACCATCTACTGTCTTTGACTTACCATAAGATTCCCAAGCTCATCCTCTAAGATGCAACATCTCTGTAGCTTGGTTCTGTTGCCACTAGATAATCCTCCAGTACTGACTGAAGGTATTCAAATGTTGGTCGATCCAGTTCATTTTTATTCCAACAGGATAACATGATTTCATATAATGAATCAGCTGCATTTGGAGGCTTTGGCATTCTGTAGCCCCTTTCTACCTGCGCTAGTACCTCAGCATTTGTCATACCCGGGTAGGGTATTCGACCATATGTCACCAACTCTGTTAACAGAATGCCGAAGGACCACACATCGGATTTGATGGTAAAGCGATTGTAAAGAGCAGCCTCAGGAGCTGTCCACTTGATTGGGAACTTAGCTCCTTGATGTGGGTTATATTCATCATCTTCTATCAGCCTTGCTAAGCCAAAATCAGCAACTTTACAGATGTTATTATCACCAACAAGAATATTCCGTGCAGCCAAATCTCTGTGGATGTAATTCATCTTTTCAAGATATGCCATCCCTGCAGCAATCTGTGCAGACATGTCGATGAGGGCAGGTAACTTGAGGTGTTGACCCTCACCTTTTACTAAGTAATCTAGTAAACTGCCATGTTTCATTAGCTCTGTTACAATGTATATGGGTTCCTCTTGAGTACAGACGGCATATAACTGTCAATGTAAACATAACAGCAGGATAAGTAATTAGGTACATGGAGATAATTATATATTAAGACCTTGATATCATTTTTATTCACAAGTTTTCTGTATCATAACCAGAAGTTATTTGTAACTTCTGTGACTTCAGGTTAACTGTAGCTCAAAGATTCATCCTTTTGTAGATTGATTTTACATTTATCCATTAAAAAATCATGATATATAATACGCCTGGGTGTCATGTCAAATTCATAAGCTATCATAAATGACAATTTCTAGACAGAAACGAGTCTCAAAATTCATGATCAATTTTATTTCCATAAATTCAAATCAAATAATTTCCTTACTTGTATTATAAAGACCAAAAATAATGATTGATCAATCATAATTAATCAAACAAGTGAATACTTAATTATTCTAACCATTTAAATAAAAAAAAAGATACCTGTAATAATTTGGTAATTTGAGAATAAAGTAATTAATTCTGAGCTGAAACATAGCAGTCGTATTTGTTCTTTCAGCACATCTGAAGAAACTTTCATTAAATTGTAACAGAAATAAGATACTTCATACACAGTTAATTCTAAAATCATTAAGCAAGCAAGCAAATATATAAACAGCATTCTTACTCAATATAATCAATACATGAAAATTATTAAGACAGATTCAATTAGAAAGGTAATGAAAATATTTGTATTTCTGAAAGAATTTGTTTTGAGGAATTTAATGAAATGTGTGTCTGCCTTGTCACAACATTCTAACACTTTAATTAAATTTGATTATATGTAGCTACATCATAACAATGGTACTATAAATAGAAGTTCTTTAAGATAGAATGTCTAAAAGGGTCATACAAAGAAAATATCCGTTTCAATACCCTAAATATGTTCTAACACACTTAGAAACTGAGTCTGTATTAATGACAGTTATTTGTTTTCATACAGTGTACATTTTTTCTTTTTATTTACTTTTTCATCCCTTTTTCCTATCATTGTTAAAGAAACTTAAATCATGCATGCAAAAATATGCCTCAGCCCATAGGAAATTATGTTTGGATAAACAAGTTAATATATTACAAAGGGCTTAATACTAACATTATTATATTTACCTGAATCAGATTTGCATGCCGTAGTTTTTTCATAATCTGTGCCTCAGTCAAGAAAGCTTGTGGCGACATTGTTCCCACTCGCAAGGTTTTGATAGCAACAGGAGTGGTGTTGTTCCACACACCTGACCACACTTCACCAAACTGTCCCTGACCAAGCTTTCGGTCCAGCCTTAAGGATTCCCTCGGAATCTCCCAGGCATCTTTTGTGTTATGCGACAAACCTGATGTTACTGGCTTCTCACCAGGGCATGGTTGTGTAAGCATACAACATAATCCATCGGCATCACCAGTGTAATGCTCTACAAGTTCAACTAAAGTACTAAAAGGTGCACGAGTTGTGATGTAAAATCCACCAGAATCTAGCTTGCGTATTCGGTAGTGTTTGACATTGTCACCATCTCTGACTGACAAAGAATAATTTCCTGGTTGTGTCTCAGAATCACGAATCAAGAAAGTCCCTTTTGGATTCCCTGGAGCAAGCAACTTCTTTTCTGCATCAACTCGTTTTATCTTTCCAAAAAACCATCTATGGTACAATAAAAGCAAAAATATTTTAATTACAGCATGACTATTTTAATGGTTATTTCTAGGATAGCAAGGTACAGACCTCTTGCAGAAATTCCCAATGCAATAGGCCATTTGCACTAGCAGGTGCAAATCAGGCACCAGTGTCAAAATGAACTCCAGAAATGGAAAGAGCATCTGAATATTAGTAAGGTGAAATTTCAGCCTGAAATGTTGGTAAGAGGAGAAATGGCATGAAATATAAAATCCAATGTTTTCTGAGAATTTGTATAGAAAAATGTACTGCACTGCACGAGCTTGCTGTCCAGCACATTTTCACATACACATTCTAATAAAATTTTCAATGTTTTGTTTCACACCATGTCTCCTGTGTAAAATATTTTGAGCTTAAACTTCAACTTCTCACTAACATCAAGATGCTCTTTCCATTTCTGCGGTTCATTTTTACACTGGTACTTGATTTAAGGGGGGTTGTGGTTATGTGACCTGTTTGTGCAAATGACCTATTCAATAATAAAACAATAGAATATTTTGTTTTGTCCTTTAAAATTGAATTGTATTTAAAATTGAATTGTATTGGAAATTGCAGCCAGGGGTCTAACACTGTGTGAAGTTGAAATGTCAAAATCAGACAGAATTAATGATCACAATAAATTAACTAAGAAATTAGGATTTTATTAGTTTCAAAGTTAACACATCAAAATAACATTCCTTTATTAATAGAATTAGAACATCAAAAGTTCTAAAATCTACTTAGGCAGAAAGGTTTTATAAAAGCAGTTTCGTTTTGATTCGGCTTCTGCATTACATAAATAATAAATACTTTATTCTACACTTGGGATCTTAAAAATAAAAGCCTAAAATCTCAAAAATGCGGTCATAAGTAATCTGTACTCACATATTTTACTCAGATTTGTAATAAATAATTTGTAAGACTCTTTAGAAAAAACTGGAGGAGTGATTTTTAGCCCGGAAGTGATGAGATCTATGAACACATTTTTGTGTCATTATATTCCATGCTTCAAGAAATTCGCCTTTGAATCGAAACCATCAAATAAAACAAAACAAAATCCAAAAGAAAAACCCATTAAATGTTCCCAAAGCCCACAAATATGGTTTTTGCTGGCTTTATTTTTGTTTTAAGGTACTCAAAGCGGCTATCCTTACCGATAATGCAGCATGAATTCGAAATTAAAATCTGATGAAAGTGTGGAAAGTGAAAAGTTTCAGCTTGAAACGACTTTATTTGGAGTTCCAACTGTCCAAAGTTAGAAAAAATATCTGAACTAAAACGTCACTTTTAAGAAATCAGCTGATTTATAAATGAGAATCAAAGAATTTCTTTCGAAAAGAATGGCCAGAATGACCTTTTTATGAACTAAAATTTCCATGACATTCTTGCGAAATAGTCGAATTTTGTGTACATGCCGAAAGTCGAGCGTTATCTCAAAGTTTAGAAGACTCAAAGCGGAAATCAAACTTTTGCGTTGGCTGTAAAATTGAACTTTACTTACTCCTGAGAATTAATGCTCTGCTCTTGAGCAACGTAATTGCTAGGGATATACCCTTCTCTCTGTGTAGTTAGCGACCTAGCAAGCCACCAGTCTCCATCTGTGTTATCAATAACTTGAAGGTGCTCGCCTTTTCTGAAGCTCAAGTCTTCGTTGGTTCGCGCATCGTAGTCGTAAAGAGCCACATACACATTCATTCCTTTGGCCTGTTGCATCACTCCTGGAAAGGGTGCTGCCTGCATTATGCCTAGACTGGACTGAAAGTGCATTCCGTTAGGCCGGGTTTGAGGAGTTGGCCCCGGATTGTAGCCACCACTAGAACCGCGACCGTCGACATGAACACCAGGTTTGTGCTGCTCCGGCTCTCTTTTCGTCTCGTATTTTTGCTGTGGCTTCCCGCAGCAGCAACCCATGGCTGCTGTAAAGATAAGACCTCACCTCGAAGGTCTTTATTTGAGTTAGTATTGTGGTTTAAAGAGTTCCTAAACACTCGAAAATAAGGCTAAAAGATCCACATCAACAGACTTCGAGGGAGGAGGAAGCAGGATAACGGGAGGGACTGAACACCCATTCCCCTTATTCCCGACATTGTACGTGAAGGGATTGGGTATTAGAATCTCTCCTATAAAACATACATAGAACATAGCATTTTATTGGTCGTTATCAATAGATCACTCAAAAATCCAGTTTCAATTTGGACCAATGGAAACAACGTATCAAATTAGGTTTTACAAAAGTTTTGGTGCCTTCGCCGTGGTCGAGGAGAACCTGGATCGAATACAGGATTAGTTTCCATTAGTCTCTTAATTGTAAAAGCTAAATAGAATAAGTAATATGATTGGATAATGAAAATCAAAGAATTTTACTTTGATTCAATGATTAAGTGCCACTGGGAGTCAACAGTTTTGGCCAATGAAAATTTTACTTCAAAGGAGGTTTTATGCCGAATGTGCGGGTCAGCGCGATCCCGGAAGATGTTCGAACAGAAAGTCAAACATCAGATTCCGATGGTATAAAGAAACTCTTTTCACACTAAACCCCCAAAAAGTTGTACTTAATAATTAGGATTCATTATCGAAACGATACACTACGAAACTCATGGGGAAGTGCTTGTCAAAGAAAAACAGTGCGGCTCAGAAAGTAGACAATGGAAACACAGAGAAACCAGTCAATGACGATGACATTAATTTGGATATTACCAAGCGTTACACTCCAAATCCTCAAGCAGCTGCTCATACACCCCCTCCTCCAGAACCAGAGCCCCCAGCTCCAAAGACAGCTGTGTATCTAGCCCTGTACGACTACGATAAGAGGACTGAAGAAGATTTGAGCTTCAAGAAAGGCGAAATCCTCGAAGTGAATGTGGAAGATTTGGGGGCAGATTGGTGGCGGGCGAAGTCGAAAGAAACCGGAGCTGAAGGTTTCATTCCGAGCAATTATGTGGCTCCGATGGAAACCTTGGAAGCTGAGGCGTAAGTTGAATAAGAATTCATATCCCATTGAAGAGAAAAATCCTTGAATAGAGCTCAAGATTAAGCTAGGATAGCTGCTTATGCGACAGTCATCCAGCTTGTCTCTTGCTCAAACGTCTCTTTGACTATAACATCATCAACAAACCTTTCATTTTCTCTTAACTTTTTCGAAAGAATCGTAGTCATTCTTGTGAAATTATTGAAATAGAAAGTAGCAGTGGAGTAGATGCCTGTTTATTTTATTCAATCTTTCTTGCGTTTTATGGATCCCAAGATTCATATAAAACACAAGTTAATATTTCTTCACCAGAGGAGATTCATTGTACCCGGAAATATACCGTTTCTGTACATTGCACAATTTCCTCTCTCGTTACAGCCATTGTTGTTGAGAAATCATTTCACTTCGATTTTTATTATTCTCAGCTAACTTTTTGGCAAGAAATACTGCTGAAAGGATGCTGGAACATTCAATGGAAGAGGGAGTAAAGTTTTTTGAGTTAATGGGAGGGAATCATCTTGATAAACGTCAAGAATGTATATATACAACTGGCCTTTGCAGATCGGATTATTTCATGAAACTAAGGATTGGCTTTTAGTTTAGCCAGACAAGAGGTCATTAACCATTACTTCTCGTCTTGTTAACAACTGTTAGGGGAGGGGGACAGGTGGGTGTATGCACAGAGGTACAGATTGATGGGACTTGGACATATCTTTGTTGATTTTAGTTTTCCCTTATTATGGACTCAGAGCTCACAGCAGTGAGGTCTGAGGTCTGAGGTCTGAGGTCTACACAAATAAAAAAAACAGGTTAAGATCAATGTGCTGCTATATGGTCTGTATAACTGTTAGCTAGCACTATAGTACGTATTCAATTCCAAAATCCTGAGTGTCACTTGTAATTTGTATTTTTTTAGCTGTCTTTAACTAATTTTATACTTTTTTATTTTGGCCCTCAGGCTGATATGTTACTGTTTTGGTATTAAACCTTACCATGAATATTTCCGATGCTCTTCAATTTGCTGTCACTGTATTTCCTCACATTGAATCATATTCATCAAATAACATACTTTAGTAGGTGTGAGGAACTTTGATGTTTGATGTAGGGACAGAACACTGCCACTACATGTCTGTGGGTAGATGAAATGGATGATACTGTGCACAGATAGCCAGCATTGCATCTGAATAAACTGTTTGTTCAATGCAGGCTAGGCACAGAAAACTAGGAATTCTTGCATATTTTCTGTTCTTATGAGCAACCCATAGTTCAAAATCCAATAGACCTTTTTGGCTTGGGCGTAATGTTTTCCCATTTCAGACCACATGTCATACTCTTAGGAATAAGATTCTTTGTTTGAGGTACACCATATTAATGTATCCTCTCAAGTGTTACCATAAAACAAAGAAATAAAACCCAGGGGAATGACGCATGGTCTGAAATGGGAAAACAAATATGCCCAAGCCAATAAAGGTCTATTGTCAAGTTATTCAAACTGATTATCATAAATATAAATTCTAGCACTATGCTTCTTCTTTGTTAAGTTTCTAATAACTTTTGTACGTTTTTGCCAGGTGGTATTATGGTGTCATAAAACGCCCAGAAGCTGAAAAGGTCCTGTTGACTCCCCCTAATGAGGATGGTGCTTTCTTAATACGAGACAGTAGTAAGGGACTGTTTGCATTGTCTGTGCGAGATGGTGACCAGATCAAGCATTATCGTATTCGTAAGAGTGATGATGGTGGGTTCTTTATAGCTCGTGCAAATGTCTTTGAATCACTTAATGAATTAGTGGACCACTATCATGAGAAGTCGGATGGACTTTGTGGCCTTCTCAAGAAACCTTGTGAAAGGGTAATAAATAATAAAATGGAAATTAAAGTACATAATTTAAATGTTAAAATAAGTTTTACTCTATGGGAGTCAGAAAAATACTGCTTTGTGTTCGCTGGATTCATGCTGTCAATTAAAACAATTCTGATCATTAATGAAACTGTGAAAGGATTAAGCCAAAACACCAGATGACTAGCGTTGTAGGCATTTCATCATATTTATGGTAATTTGTTGCTTATGTACCGCATTGAGGCTGAGTACACAGAAATCTAAATATTGGGCTATCCTTGGCCAATATATAGTCTTACGCCAGATTTCTATAACAATGCTCTCTTATCTGTTTTGAATCTTCAGGTTGAGAAGCCACAAACAATGGGTCTTTCATACAACACAGCTGACCAGTGGGAAGTAGCAAGAGAATCACTTAAGTTAACAAAACGTCTTGGTGCTGGAAACTTTGGAGAAGTCTGGCAAGGTCTCTGGAATGATACTACCCCTGTTGCCATTAAGACACTCAAAGAGGGAACAATGCGACCAGAAGCCTTTCTCGCTGAAGCAGAAATCATGAAAAAACTCATTCATGCAAAGCTTGTTCAGTTGTATGCAGTTTGCTCCCGAGATGAACCAATTTACATCATCACTGAGCTTATGCCCAAGGGAAGTCTGTTGGAGTACCTCCGCAGTGATGATGGACGTGCTCTCCAGATTGCAACACTTATTGACATGGGAGGACAGATAGCTGAGGGGATGGCATTTCTTGAAAAGTATGGCTATGTCCACAGAGATCTTGCTGCCAGAAATATTCTTGTTGGTAACAACAATATTGTTAAGGTTGCCGACTTTGGTCTTTCTCGGCTGATTGATGAAGACATCTACTGTGCCCAGGAGGGGGCTAAATTTCCCATCAAGTGGACCGCTCCAGAGGCTTGCCTGAAGGGACAGTTTTCTATCAAGTCAGATGTTTGGTCATTTGGTATTCTTCTTACAGAACTTGTGACTTATGGTAGAATACCGTATCCAGGAATGGCCAACAGAGAGGTCAGACTATTATCTTAGTTTAGATGTAGTTACGCATATTAATTGTTATGCCTTTGTTTTAGTTTTGGTATTTTGCATATTGAGAACCAGTTAACCAGTTTTGATGTTATCATAGAAATTCAAACTTTTTCAGACATATGGACCTCCCATTCTTTATGTAGTTTTCCACTTCCTCTTATTTTATTTCTACAGTTAGTCCCTCATAAAAGGTGGGGTAGCTAGTCTCCTGTGTAGCTGTTTTCAGTGTCTATCAAATTTTTACTTACCAAGAATCATTGGCTGACCCATGTGCATGACTCATGAAAAAAGTAACAAATATATAATAAACAAATGACTGGAAAAAGGCAAAAAGGATAGATTTCTGTCTGCTACTTCTTTGCCAGCTCATAATAACTCAATTCAATGTCAAACTAAGTTTTTACATTGTTGTTTTTGATACATGGGTTGATTTAGGTTGTTGAACAAGTCGAACGTGGATATCGCATGCCAAGACCAGCCAACTGCCCTGAGAGACTTTACGATATCATGAAAGACTGCTGGAAAAAAGACGAAATGTCTCGACCAACCTTTGAGACTCTACAGTGGCAGTTAGAAGAATTCTTCCAGTCTGACCCATCACAATACAAAGAATTGGACCAGTCATAAGGCAGCTTCAACATTTGACAATGTATCCTTATTTGGGCTGTTTTAAATTTATTTGAATAATGAAGGTTGACTATTTTTAAAATAACAAATGACTGAAAAGAGCCTCTATTGTTTTTTAAAAGTGAAATTATTTGAGCAGAAAGTGTATTATGTATTTTAGTTATTGACAGGGTGTGGTTGACAAAGTGTGAAAAGTTAAGTACTAATCTTACTGTACAGTGCCAAATAGCATTCTGGGAGTTGTAGTCATTGACAAGCATTTTCTGGTAAAAATTATAATCTATCTGTTAAATAACAATAAATAGTGTCAGACATTTTGAAAATGGCTGGTTTTTGCTGAAAGTGAGGGTTGAATGAGTAACTACAACCTCCAGAATGAAAAGCAGGATTTTTTCTTGTTGATGTAATAAGAGGAACTGCATTCAGTCTATTTGAACCGTCTATTCACATGGTGCAAATTTGATCGCACATTGCAAAAGTTCAAGTCTTGAAATGTTTTCCTAATTATGTCATCTGCTAATTTATAGCTTGATTAATCACACAATTGATCAACTATTCCCAATGAAATCAAAGAAATATTTTCAATTGCTCTTTTCCTAGCAGCATTGTGTCCATTATATTTGGAAACTGTCAAATGACCATTGCAAACTTCCAGCTATATATATGCCTCATTTTAAATTAATAAATTTTAGTAAAATCTAAAATTAAAATTTACAGTCATTTATACTCACCTTGCTATGGAACAAACTGAACCTTGTTTTTGTTGGAAAAATTTGTATACTGGTTCCACCAACAAACATCTGCAACTCCACCCACAAAAGCAAAGGAATGTGTTAATAAATACTTCCCAAATATTTAATTGTTGATGGGAAAAAGTGTCACTTCTCTTTGATTTTTTCCAAACAAATTTCCAAATTTATTCCTCTCATAGAAGACTCATCTATGAATAATTTCGTCCACTTTTCTTTATCCTTTCTGCTGATGTATTTGATTTTGATTTGATTTTGAACCTGTATTTTTTGCTTCCCATCTTAACATCTAGTCTAACTAGTAACACTTTCCTTTGTGTTTGTGGGCAGCACCATTATATGAATTTTTCCAATGATACTATGGTTGGGTGAGTTCCGTAGTATTTGGATTTGTGCACTAATACAATATATGCAAATACGCCAATTTTTACCCAAAATAAAAATTTGTACAAAAACATTTATTATTAACAGGATGAATAGCAATTTCTACAAGCTTGTTAAAATCCAATTTAGATATTTTATATAGCAAATTTTTGTAGTATACAAATATGTAATTCAGTTACCCATAAAAAAGCAAAAACAGAAAATGAAAGGAATAAACAATGTAGTGGTAACCCTGAAATACATTTTCACTGAAATTGCAGGAATACAACTACACCAGATTAACTTTAAAGTCACATTTATAATTATTCCATAACGTGTACACTTAACTTAATGCTCTAAATCTAGTTCTCATCTCAAGCTTTCAAGCTTCATTTCCCCATATAGTCTTAAGTATTGTATGTATCGAAAAGGAATTTACGTGTACATGTAAGACTGTATAGAGGGTGACCTCTGGCTGCTAGGATCAGTTAACATTATATGATATTTTTGTTAAACAGAATATAGTTTTTGTAGTGAGAAAGTACAGGCATCAAATTATAGAATATAAACAACAATAGCCATACCTTTTTCTCCCATTTAGCACATATAGTGGGATTGGAATTTCTGTTGATTGGGAGATCCATTTTTAGTTTCGGGGCAAGGGGTGGGGGGGAAGGGGTAGTTTTTCATGAGAACTGCAGTCGTCTACAGAACCTTCATTACTCTATGATAATGAAGGGTGCATGATATATAATTGATGGTTATACATTAACATATCATGATTGTTTAAGCATTATTACATATTATAATAATTTCTAATTTACCTTTAGTACTCTCCATGCTCTAGTTCCCTCAGTGCTAGCAGAAGTCTTTTTCTGCCCGTTTGAGACTGTTTGAGCCCCTGCTCAGCCATGGGGGCACAAAAATGATCTCATTTTTCTACAATATCACTTTAGCTATGTTATATAGGACATGCTGTTCAATATCAACACTTAAAAATGAATTTTTCAGCTGTATTAATGGATATTATTTGAATTTATAGATTAGTTAATTGTATATCAGTAACTTTTATTAATTAGTTTACAGCTGGCCTTTCCAGAATTGAGGAAGGTACTGAGGCACCAAGTAAAAATATTAATCTAATTAAGAAATTATCCCATCATGGAAAAGATTATATTAATTAGTATTATTACTGACTTTTAGCACATTTCGATGAATACTTTCTAAGTAGCAAGCTTTTAAAAGTCACAAAAATATAGAGGAATGATATGCATGAGGTTTGAGGACAGGTCAGTTCATCCCCAAAAACCATACATTCTCTGTTATATTTACGATTTTATAGCTTGCTATACTAATCAGTTAGTATTTGCCCAAACATCCTACAACTTATTAAACTTATAGCCCACTTTCAATATATGGTTGAGTGATTGCACACAATAAGATCTGAGTTGAAGCTCTGGGGAAACAAAAGAATAATTATAATTATTTAGATGTTATTTGCTTGGTAAATGGTTAGATTGAGTATGTTTTTTGTTTCTTGAGCATGTTATGTTGCGTGAAGAATCATAACTTACTCAATCTTATGATTATTTATTGTTATTCCCCGGAGCCTCGATTCAGTTTTTATTCTGTGTAATCACTCAACCATATAATTGAAAGTGGGCTATTGTTTTAGTGTGACCTTTCATGTGATGGGGTTTGTTTTTTAATTAGATATTTCTACACTTGTTTCCAGTTCCTTCATCAATTTTGGAAAGGCAAATTATAATCAGTTTAAAATTTATACTTCCATAATTATATAAACTGTTGCTGTTGTAAGCCCATGTTACACATATTTAGTTTTGATCTTATATTACCATGTATACAATAGTTTAGATGTGTCTTAGGAAGACTATATAGTAGGCTTTACACTTTCACTTGTTAAATTTGTGGCTACAAATGATCTGGTGTAAATCACATGTAGCTGCAGTGCTGTGTAGTTTCCTTAGATCAGAGGCAGAAATCAAGAGTGCAAAATTGCCCTGGCTATTTCATTATGCAGTCACAATTTGTTTTACGATGGGGAAACAATCATCCAGAATGAACTTTGAACAAAAATTCACTCTGCTAAGAAAAGTTTACTCTCAAATTGTGTGGTTTTGCAAATGTATTGATGTACTGATGTTTGATGCACAATATTTACTGTACTATTCTACATTCTACAAAATGCATCTATTATTGATGTCCTTTGTATTTTTACTGTTTTGTCCCTCCCACAACCATGATCCTTAGCATAGATTGTTTTGATGTGATGTCATAATGAAAATGGGCAATGGTAGTTTAGTTTGGGGAAATCACTGTTCTGGTGGTAATAAGTATCACCTGATGATGATAACTTCAAAAGAAGGAAATATTTTTATGCCAAATTTACAATTGTAAATAAAAGGATTTATTCAGATGAGTGAATTTTTCATTAATACAATGCCTTACAAATGATAGCTATTCCCCACCCCAAATAATTTGAATCCCATTTCATCACCCCAAAAAATGGCCCCACACCACCTCTCCTAAAAAAGTGGACTGATCCTTCACCAAATACTCACTGCTTTTATGTTACCCATAAAGCGTTTGGTTTTGGCTCATTTGCATCAAATTTGAGTGGCACTTTGCATGAACACAAAAGTTTTTATGTGCAGTGAGGGATAACAAGCTATTGTGTTTACATATTAATAAACTATGTTGGTCTGTCTGTCTATGTCTGTGTTGCAAGCTGTCTCTCAGTCAAAAATAAGAAACTGGTGAATTGCCTCCTGAATTTTTTATTTCTGTTTCCTTAAAAATCCCACTGGTTCTCCCTATCCAAGCATTGCTTTCTTCAGTGTCTCAGTGTTTACCAGCATTACTACTCTTTTCTTCACAACAAATGATTTAACTCCTGATTACTTCTTTCAATCCCCAGCCCTTACCCACAACACAGCCAAGATACAGGGTTCATACAGGTTTTGGGTAGTCTTTGAAAGTTTTGGAAATTGATAATGCATTTTTCCAGGGCCTTGAAAATTTTGGAAAATTGATTTTTGGTCCGCTAGGCTATGGAAAAGTTATGGAGTTTTTGTAGCTTGTCCAGCTTATACCTTGCAAAGAATTGTTTTCGTTGTAAAGCACTGAAGATTTTTCTGTCAGCCGGCTGTGTGTGTGATGTATGTGTGAGGTAAATGCATGTTGAATGTTTCAGATCCATGAATTTGGCTTTATTTTTGTGTTGTGGTTTTGGAAATTTGAGTCAAAGGGCTTTGGAAAGTTTTGGAAAAGTTTTGAAAATTCTCATAGGGGATCCTGGTACAAACCCTAAAGATACTAAATGCTCATTGGAATACAGTCTAAAAGACAGTTATATGATGCTACAACATTTTTATTCATTAACAAGGCACAAAGGCAGTAGTATTTATAAAGTGGATGACATATATAAGAAATACAAAAGCCAGAAGTTAACTTAGGCCTGTTAAGATGATTGATAGACCTCTTTAGTTTTGGCACTTAATGTTTACCCATTTCAGATGTCTCATTCCCTTGGGTTTTATTTCTTTGTTTCTCAGAAATGCTGGAGAAGATATATTAATATGTATGAACCTTAAAGAAAATTATTTCTCAGAGGATGATTTGGTCTGACACATGGAAAAACATTTCAACCAAACTAAAGAGGTCCATCAAGGGCACCTTGATACACAGTGAAACTTTCATGAGGGACTTATTGTGCAATGCTGCAATAGGTTTCAGAATAAATTGCAACAGGTAAACAGGTAATGACGTTTCACCAAAAGTAGGAACAAATTTTTACTCATTAAATTCTGGTAAGAGAAATGAAGAACAGCCATTTTAAGAATGAGTGCATGAAGTTGCTTTGTACAACATTTTCTTTATAGTTCAAGAAAGCACAATATCAAATCAAAACCACTGAAGTTTACAAAATCATATTAAATAGGAGATCTGATGATTCAATTGTCATGTATTACCTATGAATAGCTTGCTCTTGAGAGCAGATTAAATTCACATGCACGTGTTGAAATTACTTTCCTGGTATGCAAATGGCCATGTTTATACCTCAGCAATGTTTGACAATTACTAACTTTCAGATACACCTAATCTGCTATGAAATGATGCACTCATAATTCATAAATCCATTTAAATGTGCAAGTAGTATAGACAAAAAGAATAACAGTTGCGTGTGGAAATGTTTTAATAAGATGAAAGTGTATTATAGAGTGACAATAATAAATCTGGTGTCTTAATATTAATGTCAGTTAAATGTGACTTACAGAGGTTTAGGGACTATATCACTAGTCTGCAGCAGCTGTGCATTCTGAGACTGTTAACTCAGTTAAGTGACACTGAACAAAAGAACCAAAAACCATGACATCTTGTTTGGTGTTATTTAACTGAGATAACAGTCCCAGAATGCACTGCTACAGCAGACTAGTGATACAGTCTATGGTGAGTTTTCATTATCTAAAACTCAAAATTTATGCTCTACTAATAATAAAAAATATATTTGTACTTTGATGTCCACTGTACTAAATTTAAAAAGGATATCCTGTTCCAATGAAAAAGATGTCACTGAAGCTTTTGATTGACAAACTTTCTCTGTTGGTGCATACAGAAGTCAAGCTATTGTTTATGATACATGCAAACAATTTTGAACAAAATAGGAATACTGAATAGAAGATCATGACAGGAAAATATTTGGTTCTTAGTCATTCTGCATGGGCCTTGCAGTACATGGTCCATACAGTCATGACTTTGAGCCAATTATTTTCTTGATTCTATTACTAATAACAAAACTGATAAAACCCTAACTAACTCTTCTTATTCATATAGAGCTTTTAAGTGTGGCACATGAAAAAGCAACTTCCTGGTCCAAAATGAAAAACAGATCTTTGAACATTTTTTTATCTTCATAGCAGGAATTGTGTACAAAGCTTTACAGTATGTTTGCAGGTGGAGGAGCAATTGTGCATAATCATTTTGGCTTCAGCTTAGTGAATTTATAAATAACTGGATCAGGAAATATGTTACATTACTTAAAAGCTCTTGTGCAATATCAATCCCCTTCATGTATGGAAGTTTTCTGGGACATAACAGAGATAGCGTAAGTAGATTTGGTTTAAGTACAGCAAAGACTTATTGAAAGCATTTATATGGTTTCCTAAAAAATAAAACAAACTTTACAATATCTACACTGTGAAGCAAGTAAAACTACTCTCTCAAACTTTTAATAAATACTGTTGCTATAATACAGGTTTGACTAAGCTCATTTCTAATCTTTATACTCTGCATAATTTGTAGCATCCATTGCAAAGAAGTCTTCGAGACGCCATTGAAGGGTTTCAAAAGTGGGTCTCTCCTCAGCGTTTTGTTTCCAGCAGTCCTGCATAATTTGGTAGAGCTGTCCAGGACAATTTACAGGGCATGGCATACGATATCCCCTTTCAACTTGGGCTAAAACCTCTGCATTGCCCATCCCAGGATAAGGAATACGTCCATAGGTTACTAGTTCTGATAAAAGGATGCCAAATGCCCAGACATCAGATTTGATAGTAAATTTGTTGTACAGGGCTGCTTCAGGTGCTGTCCACTTGATAGGAAACTTAGCACCAGCTCTTGCAGTATATTCTCCCTCATCAATCAATCTTGACAGTCCAAAATCAGCAATTTTTACAATATTTTTATCACCTACCAAAATGTTCCTAGCTGCAAGGTCCCTATGGATATAGTTGTTGATTTCAAGGTATGCCATGCCGGCAGCAATTTGAGCACCCATGTCAATAAGTTGCGGCAGTTGCAGTGCTCTACCTGGTCCCTTTAAATAATCAAGTAAACTTCCACCAGTCATGAGTTCAGTGACAATATATATTGGTTCTTCTTTGGTACATACTGCGTACAACTGTACCAACTTAGGATGTCTAAGTCTTTTCATGATCTGAGCCTCAGCAAGAAAAGCCGTTGGAGACATTGTACCTGATCGCAATGTCTTCACAGCTACAGGAGTAGTATTGTTCCAAAGCCCCTCCCAAACTTCTCCAAACTGGCCCTGACCAAGCTTGGAGATCAGGCGTATAGACTCTCTTGGAATTTCCCACTGATCTTTGGTGTTATATGAAAGATCTGGGATGGTGGGTAATTCAATCGATGGACACGGATTCTTAAGTCGAATGACAAGCCCATCAGCATCCTGTTGGTAGTGTTCAACTAGTTCTGCTAGTGTGCTGAATGGTGATCTGTGAGCAATGAAATACCCACCACTGTCGAAAGTACGAATTCGGTAATGTTTAATATTGTCACCATCTCTAATTGACATAGAGTAATCTCCAGGTTTACTCTCGCTTTCACGAATAAGGAAGGAACCACTCTCTCCATGCATTAGTAATAATTTTTCAGCGTCAACTCGTCGTATTGGGCCAAAGTACCAACTGAAACAGAGTTGGAAAGAAAATTTAATTAAATCTCAAGACATTCAGAAGCCATTCTGCATATAAGAATTCTGATGCTTCATTCAATATGCATGAGCTTGGAAATAAAATTTGTTTGATCATACACATGTATGTATGTGTGGAAATCAAAGGCTAGAAACTAAGAACTGAAATGTATATGGGGAATTTGTTCTTAGTTCAACAGCGTTACAACTACAATGAAATCTGTCATAATCAGATATTCTTGGCATTTTTGACATATAGGAAATGCCAACAATGTGGCGTTCAAATTGCCCTACTGCACCCGGAACACGAGTTGTGGGCCACTGAATGATTCAAAACTTTGTTAGCACTCATAACCATTTTTATTACTTCACATAACACGGACCAACTTGTCCAAAATACAAACTCAGAACAAATAGTTTTAAGAAATCTCACACTCTATAGCACTAATCGATTTGACAGGGCGATACCTAAAAGCCTCAGCGTGAGTAGATCAAGGAATTAAATAAACACGAATTGCAAATAGCGCCACAAAACGAATCATACACGTCTGTTTGGTGTCAAAAAATTTGACAACCGAATTTGAAAAAGGTGATAAATGTATTTTCAATCAAAATATAGTGTTGACCATACAGCTGGCACATTATAATCCAAAGCCTGTTATCTATCAAAAGTGAGCGATGAAAGATTTCTCGCGCTAAAAGTGTGCCTCATTCCAATCGAAGCAGCGACAGAAACGTTGAATTTTAATAAAATTTATTGCATTCAAACGTAGACTTACTCTTCTCTTCTGAGGGATGTTTGTGGAGCAACATAGTTACTCGGAATATATCCAACTGCATTTGAAACTAAAGACCTTGCTTGCCACCAATCTCCCCCATCTGTATCGTTCACAACCTCTAATTTATCTTCTTTCTTGAAGCTCAAATCCTCGGAAGTCCTGGCTTCGTAATCGTACAAAGCAATAAAGATTTTTCTCTCTGGAGGCGGAAGACTTGTCGGAAGAGGAGGCAATACTTCGGACCGTTTTCTTTCATTTACTTCTTTGAAAATCCTCTCGTCTTGGGACTGACCTTGGACGTCGTCTAGTTCAACGACTGGCTTCCTTTTCTGGTATTCTTGTTTCCTCGTGCTCTGAATGCAGCCCATGGTGTAAAGAAAGGATTCACGCCAAACAAACGCTGTTTTTTGCTTGGACTAAGTCATCCTACGAATAATTCCAATGTCCAACAAAAACCAGTAAATTAAAGACAAAATTCAAACCCGAAAGCTCCCCAAATACCGATAACAATACAACTTTGTTATCCTTCTTTCAAATATGAAAAGGAAAATCTATAAAAGGCTAAAGGACTTTTCCCCCGTCAACCTTATTTGCAGAGCTTTGAAGAAACCTTTCACTTTACTTTATCTCGGCGCTTGAACAATTTTGACCACTGAGGCGTCGCCCATGACGTAACGTTCCCGAGATAACTCCGATTAGGTCCACGAAAAGATATCGATGGGATTGTTCTGGAACATTCATCATATAACGTCACCTACGTTTTGTTATCGATTCCATACCGAAGACTTCACGAACGCGATAATTTTCTCACCACCGAAAATTTTCAAGATGGCGGAAAGCAGAGAGAAGAGAGCGGGTACAGGAACGAACCAAATTGATCTCGTTTTAGTTGAAGGTTTGGTAAGTACGAGTTGTTTATACCAAGAATTAGAACAAAAGGGTTACATTTCGTTGTTAGTCATGTAAAATAACGTTATGGTTTTGTTTTTCTTTAGTTTTTCCCGTCATTTGGATGACGAGTCGTAGGAGTTGTGTGCACGTGTACTTCGGCTATTGCATCCTTTTCTTGACATTTCTTAGAAAATGGCCATCAAACTATTGAATGTAATAATGGTTGTCTCATTAGTGAATTATAATTATCTGGAAAATCTGAGAACCTAACATAAATTTTCCCAAGAAAATAGAAAAATTTAAGCTTATGGTCAAAGGGCAGCTCCATTCTTTTCTTTTCTGCAACCCCCCCCCCCCCCCCGCTCCCACTTCATTGAATCAAAAATGTAGGTACGCAATGTAAAGTTATATGAAATTTTGTCTATGATTACATTCAGAGCTTCTGTCCCCCCCCCGCCCCCCCTCCCCACACCCCCCCCCCCCCCCTCCCCACACCCCCCCCTCCCCCCCTCCCTTACCCCCAAACCTACCCCAACCCTAAACCCTACCTCTAACCCCACCCCTAACCTACCCCTAACCCTAACCCTAAACCTAACCCTAACCCTAACCCT
>JAAAQI020005128.1:0-20333 GCA_011800005.2 Stichodactyla mertensii | reverse complement strand
TATGAAAACCAAGACATTTCTATGTGTGGAAGTTGAAATTGCCGCTGAACAATAGAGAGTTGCCTACTTCTTACGCGAATCATTACTTAATTGTATTCAATATAAATCGAATATATTATACAAGAAACCATCAATTGTCAACTCTAATTTGAGTACCAATTTTTTTTGACGTTTCACAAACCACACCGGAATAAGCTAGTTTTGGACTCGGTGAAAGAAACTACTTTCATGGCAACATAGAAATCGAACATCTTTTAGATTTTTTTCCCTCCATAATTTTCAACATGCAACAAGAAATCTCTCTCTTTTCTGCTACCTCAGGGCCGTAACCATCAGTACGGTTAGTTCGGTTTTAACCTGACCACTTCCAGTAAGAACAAAAGCGGGTTTAATGTCCATTTTCAACCGGACCACTTTTAGAAACAAGTTTTAATAATTTTCAAGATTTTAAAAACTGGACCGCTCACGAAATAGTTGCTACGGCCATGCACGGCTTATGATTGAAATTTTTTAGCAGACTATAAGAAGAGAAATGAATTTTTGCTCGGTCGTTTTTGACAGTAATAATAGAAAGTTTTGTTTTGGCAACATCAGTGTTGAAACAGAAAACAATGATCGAGACCAGGTAACCTAAGCGTTACTAGAACTTTCCTTTCAATAGCTTCAAGGAGAACAAGCCTATAAATAGAACGCTTACAGCTATATTTAAGCTTACATTTTTGATACATATCGAATGGTGCGAGGGTTGAAAATAGTTTCGTATTTTGCTTGAATTTTTACAAGCTAAATACGAATAAACATACATTCGATAAAACTGCTGTTTTTTTTCATGACTGCAGATTCATTTACACTCGGTAAGCGTAGTCTGAGAAGGATGATACAGCATGCTCCCGACAAACTCCCAGTTTGTCGGAGTAAGAATGACAGGGGTATGGAGTCGAGAGTGAACTGATCGACTCCTAAGACCACAAGGAGCCCAAGATCGAAAATTAGTGTCGGTATATTACAGTAAATGCACGTATATCATCCTCTCTTTTTCCGAAATATTTATCAAATCTAAAAACACTTTTTTCACACATCTTTTTGTTGTGGTCTGTTCTTTGATTGTGTGTTAGTTTTCACTAAAACGGCTCCTAACCACATACATTTACTGTTCTACTGACACACAAGCCGAACTTGGGCTCCCTGTGGTATAGCCACTCCAGCCTAAACTTGGACAAATTTGAATTGAATATGATGACTGGCCAGGGGCGGATTGATAGTTGGTGGGGGTGCAGGAGGTGCACACCCCCTGAGATGATCTATTTACAGTCAATAGACCTTTTACCAAAATGGCGGCTGCAAATTCAAATGAGTAAAAATTTAACTGAAAGAAAAATTAATACCAGCACTAGAAAGAGCACCTCAACTTTAGTAAACCTGCAAAGATTCATTATGTCAGGGGTTATAGCGGCCGAGAAAACATTTTTCAAAAATTGGCAAATTTACATGCCATACCCCTAGACATACATTTCGCTGTAAATTTGCCAATTTTCGATTTAAGTTTTCTCGACCGCTACAACACTTAACGTAATGAATCTTTGCAGGGTTACTAAAGTTGCGACGCTCTTTCTAGTGCTAATATTAGTTTCTAATTTTAACTTATTTGAACTTTCAGTCGCCATTTTGGTAAAAGGTCTATTATTGGTGCTGAAGTCCCAATCATTTGGAGCACCCCCCTCAAAAGAATCATGGGGGTGCGCCCCCCTCAAAAGAATCCTGGATCTGCCCCTGCAGGTAGTGCTTTCCTTTCACTGTACACTGATGATAAAACTACAATACTAAGTATGTGGTTCACAACAGTGTTGGTGTCTGATCACTTGATTTGCAATGCCATCCCAGGGACCATTCCTTTTGTTAATGGATTATGGGATGGGTTGGGCCGAGAGAAAATTCACCACAAAATATCAAATGGGAACCCCACCCCACCCTTCCTCATAACTGTGATTTAAGAAAACTTTTTTATCATATATACATATATCTATACAAAATTTTCACGAATCAACAATAACTGTGAATCACAACATAAAAATAAAATAACAAATAAATGTTTTTATCTGTGGATTGGTCCTAGCTACAAATCATGCTTTAGTAGATGGCCCATGTGATTGACTTCTGATACCATTATCCTTCATCCAATCAGTTCTGATCTCGATTTGGGGCACTGTTGACAAGAGATATAACACCTATCACTCTCATAATAATTTTTTTCAATGATCAAACACAAAAGTGGATTGGGATTGGGCATGTGGATGTACAGTACCTTGTTAGCATAATGTCCTTTGTCACCACACTGCAAACAAAAAATAATATGTACATAAATAACAACAGCTAGCGGATCCAGGGAAGGTGTGTAATGGGGTGCGCAATACTTAAATGTCTTTCCCCCAAAATCGTGGAGGTGCTCCCCTAAATCCTAGACTAAGCAAATTGGGGAAATATCAGATAATCAGTCTTGGTCTTTACTTACCTTAAAGCATGTGACAGTCTCCAGAGGTCTTCGACCAAATACCTGTTGGTCAGTGGTCTGATTTTGGTTTTGTTGAATGTACGTGTTTGGCTGGAAGAGAATAGTATAAAGGATTACCAGGGTAATGAGGCAAATAACTCATTTATAAAAAAGGTGAAAAAAATGTTTGAGCACAATATCAAGTGTGAGTGTGTGTGTGTGTGTGTGTTTGGTTGGAATGACAAAGAAGTAGTCCCCTAAAATTTGATGTAACTCGCCAAAACAGAATGCTATATGGGTCAAAAGAAAGCAGTGAATTGTGCTGTCAAAATGAATTATGCTGTAATATCTACCTTAAAGTTTTCTTTCTGTTGGTTCTGTGGACACACTGATGCTTTATGACCTGGTTGACCACAGCTGTGACACGTTATGTTCAGCTTTTTCTCAACCCCTTCATCTTTTACAATTGGAAGCTCGAACCTTGGACTAGGTTACAAAAGAGAAGGCATATTATCATTAGAAAGTATATAGAAATTTCATTTTATAGACCACTTTCCATACTTTACTGGTCAAACAAAACATTTACAGTGTTGCAGTCTTGAATGAATGCTTTGTGTTTCACCAATGAACCAATGTAAGTGTACATTATAAAAGAGGTGATACACATAGCATAGCTGCTCTCCAGGGGTACATGTGTGGGGTGGGGAGCTAGAGGAGGAAAGGAGAGCCTGCAACCGTCCTTTGCTGACTTCAAATGCTGATTGGTTGAGCAGTGGTAACATAAGAGAAATATCAAGACACGACAAAGTTCCATACACATTATAAATTCAAATTCTATCATCTTTTACTTTTATTTGATGTGTTTTACTTACTGTTTGTGTTTACATTTTGGGCCTTCTGGACAAAACCCACATAAATAATTGACACACAGTACCCTACGAACATGACGGTGCCTACAATGAGGACCTGCAAAAGAATTCGAAATGCAAAACTAGTTAGTTAAAAGCCAAGAAAGAACAAAATGTAGTTTCTCTCACTGGTGGTACTGCCCCCCTCCCTCAAACACACACACAACACACTGAGTAGTCAGTTTGTGGCTACATAAAAAATAAAATAAAGAAATGGGATTTAGCAGTGGCTCCTCTACAAAGTAGCTATTTGTCTACTGTAATTCCAAATGGAATTTAGAAGTTGATTTTTGCAGAGGGAGGAAAACCGGAGAACCCGTAGAAAAACCCTTGAAGCACAGGAGAGAACCAACAAACAACTCTACTCACATATGACACCGAGCCCTGCAGGGCTCAAACTCAGGTCACCTTGGTGAGAGACAAGCACTCTCACTGCTACGCCACCCTTGCTTCCCGTATATATAGTCTTACTAACCATGTTTGCAGAAACCTCTGTCATACCATGGGCAATCTTTTATCTTTGACTGTGGATCTATATGTAGATACTGGCACTCTTTGTTGCTGCATTCTCCTACATGTATAATTATACCAGTACAGTATGTCAGTTAACAAGATGAAAAATTACAGAAACTTGACATAATTCATTCACATGTAAAATGCTAGCCAAAAAATATTTATAAAATGAATTCAGAGTATGAAACTGAAGCTGTTCTTCTGTTGAGAAGGGTGGCATTCCAGGAAGCTGATGGCACACACTTCCCACCCTCTCTCCTTTCTTAGGATATTTAAACTAAAGCTACATGGATTATTCCTTGGTATTTTATTTTCAACTTGGAGAGGTACTTTGCATAAATACAATAGCTTGCTATCCTTCACTGCTCATGAAAACTGTTGTGTTCATGCAAAGTGCCCCTCAAATTTGATGCAAATGATCCAAAGCAAAATGCTACATGTGTTGTAAGAAAGCAGTGTCAAGAAATAAAATAATTAACTCATTTAATAAAACTTTGACTTACCAAATTTAGAATAGAAATAACACTCGGGCATCTTGGTCATGTCATACTGGTGAAGAAACTCACACTGGTCACCTTTCTTACACAATCCTCTTAACCAATGCTTACAGACAACTGTCTTTTCACCTGATGTGTGGCGGAATGGACAATATGCACCTCTGTTACAAGTGTTGTTTAAAAAGAAGTCACACACAGCAGCACTTGATTCTGCGGAAATTAAATTGAAAGTAAAATATCATTCAGTGATATAACAATGATAAAATGTCTGTAACTGATAGTGGACCCAGCATGTAGCCATTTTTAGTTATGGATGCACTCGGGAGACTGCATAAGCACAAGTGAAGTGTAAGAGCCACAAGAATTAAGCCATGAACATGTTTCTTGATCATGTCCACATGCACTCCATTAAATTATGGATGCACCATCCTGCACAGATATATGTATCATTGTTAAGCCCAAAGGGGAGTTCGTACATGTGGGGTACTTGTTTGCTCTTGGTGTCCAAAATACAAATGCCCCACATATGCCTGACCCCCCTGGGCTTTGTAGCATTGATACATGCATTACATGTAACCAATCATAGTGTGTGTGTGTGTAAAATTGTGGCTTTGCTATAATTGAGAACCTTTTTCAAGTGGTCTTGCAGCTTTTTAAAAATATAGCTCCATTGGATCAGATAAATAGAAAACAGTAATGAACAGTGCGCACGTTTTTCAAGATTCCCATTGCGGGGGGGAGGGTCTAAGATTTTGAGGGTCAGCTTTGGAGTGTTTGTGTAAGTCGTTTGAAAACTTTTTTTCCCATCATGATCGAGTTGTTTAATAACAGCAATTTCTACAAGACATTTACTGTACTTGGTATTTATTTGCTGGACTGTTTACTTACTGTCCATGCCCGGGAACGGCAAGGGTTGACATCCTATTTGATTCTTGAGTTGGTACTCAATGTCCAACACGATGTCTGAGATTCCCGCCACTATGTCCTGCATTTTGTCCCTTCTATTCCCTACCACAGAGAATTAAGAAACCAAGGAATAAGACGAGGGGTTCAAAAAGAGCTATAATTTCATGCAGAAGACTATAATTTGCTGCAAAATTCAACAAAAAAAGTTAAAACTTTTTAACTCTTCACGTCGTGAAATGTAACCATGCCTCTGGAGCGAACACAGGGAATCCATAGACAAATGTAAGACATGATATCCTCTTTTTAAAACACTTAAAAAAAGGCTTACTAGATTAATCCTTATTTAAAAGAAATAAGAAAAAGCAAGAAATTTGATACATATATTTTTCAAACTTTATCTATTTCTGAACTTTTTGTAATGAAGGATTTTGTTGAAATGGGCTTCCTGTGGTATAATGAGGTTCCGCTTTCACTCGTCCTCGCAGGCGCAGGCCCGAATAACGTGTTCAAAATTTATTAAATTCAAGTTTGTTTACAATTCTCTCTCATTTTAAGCGTTACAGAGCTCACAATGTCGAGAAAAGGTACTCATTCTAACCCTTGGTCGTTGTTGCTTTGTTTTTCTATTGATTTGGACGCGTGTAATTCTGGTATTTTGTGTTTTGTTGTCGTAAAGGAGGTCGAGGCAAGGTTTCACATAAAGGACGAAGACGACACTTCACTGACGAAGAAGACCTTAAACACGATCTAGAAAAAGCAAAAAGAGAACAAGAATGGAGGGTAAGGCACCATTATGGCATTTAAATGAAAGAATCTTTGTATGGAGTTTGTATTCACCGTATTTAAAAGGCAAGCTTTTTTTTTGCAATATTTAACAAATTTTCTTTGGCTGATGCAATAATGAGATGAGATTGTATTCTTTGAAGAAATATTCGGTTACAGTTTGAGAGACCTAAAACCCTAATTCTTAGAAGTCGTAATTTTTTGTATTTTCTATGGAAGGGAATTTGAAAAATGGTTATGCATGTATAAGTGAAGTCTGAGAGGGGGTGGAGTTGTGGGTCGGGCATATGTGGGGAAATTGTATTTTTTCAGTAATTTCTATTAAAATTCGCCACCCAGGGGAAAGAAGAATCAGTCAAATTTTCTCAGCTGTGCAGCTACCTACTCCAAAAGTAAAAACAAAAATATGAAACCAGGAGAGAAAATTCCCCAGGTTGGAGACACCAAGAGTGAACAAATATGTCTGATCCCCCCTGTCAGGCTTATCATTGATATATGCATCATGATTGGTTGACTAAACAACAATAACTATAGAGCAGATTTCGTATGACTGTGAAAAAGTTGCGGCACGAACACGGCGCGGACACGGTCAAGGCACGGCAAGGAACTTTGGAGTTCTAGAAAACATCACGGTCACGGCAAGGCACGCTTATGGCACTGACCGTGCCGCGACTTTTTCACAGTCATACGAAATCTGCTCTAATACAGATGAGGATGGTGGCAATGATAATGGTACCTGTATAAAAAAATACGCAGTCAATGCTGCATGTGGCTACTGCTGTTGGGTTTTGTAAAAAACAGTTAAGAAATGAAAAAGGCATTATTTTATGAGGATTGACATGATTATCGAGAGCACTGGAAATATATTTGTAGACCAACTCTTACTCTTGGAGTTACTAGTTTTGAACACATCAAAAATGTCTGACTTTGTAAACATCTAGGTATTTTAGACTCATTAGGATCAACTCGAGGTACACATTCATTCAAAGTAAAGACATTGGGGCATTCAGAACCAGGCACATCTTGATATTTGACCCATTCCTGGATTTATATGCCTCCTGGGGGAGTTTATTATTCACTCCCCGAAGGGAATTTTGGCTCTCTTGAAAAAGATTCTTCGCTCCCCGAAAGGAGTTGTGACTCCTACAAAGAGACAGTTTGCTCCCCAAAGGGAATGTTGGCTCTCTCGAAAGAGATTATTTGCTTCCTGAAGGGAATATGACCCTTGGAGAGGGGGTTTAAGATCACCAAATGGTGAACACGTAGAAGCTGTACTTGGTTGCCATGAGGAGTAAACAAATGCTTCTATTGAGTCGTGTGAATTTCTGTTGGCACATAATCCCCCAAAATCGTCAAAAACCTTGAAAAATTCTCTGGAAACAAATATTCCATAAACACATAGACAGCTGTGTTTGATTCTTGATGCAAAATAGAATAAATTCATTGTAAAATAGAGAGCTCGGCTTCCAATCACGCGTCTTCACTCGACAGAGTTTTGAGCACATGGAGGAGTCATAGCTTTTTCGCCACGTTTGCATGAACATGCTAAGTCTGAGTGGGTCCAAGTCTGGTCTGAGTAGCAAATGAAGCTCCCTTCAGAACTCTGGAGATACTCCAATAAAAATCGAATAATGCCGGGTAAAAATCGGCAAAGTTTGACTCTTTCTATTGTTACACTCACTCACTCTTACAAGGCGAGTGATAGCAGTAGCCACAAAAAGTGAAAAGGAGGCTGCATGCCAACATCCCACACAGCACTGACTGAGAGTCGATGGGTGTTGAAAGCTCTGTTCACTTTCAAAGGTTTTCCATCATCTTTATTACTTGTACAGGGATCCCAGCCACAGGGGTCCCAACCCAAATATACTACAATGTGTCTAGGCTAGGATTATTTAGCTAGAAGATTTTGACATTGTATTCTTTTTAATGCAGGAAAGAAGGGGAGAATTACCTTCAGATGAAGGTGGTAATAGTGATGACGATGGATCATCTGAAGACGAGGTAAACCAAAATTTCCTTTACACCATAAATGCTATAGGCCATAGCCTACTTAAATCAAGCACTTTTGTCAAAATAAACTCCAGAAATGGAAATAACATCTCAATATTAGTAAGGTCACTGAAGTTTCAGCTCAAAATGTTTGACACAATCTCGTCGTCGTTGACCTCATAGTTAACTGTTCTTCTTTTCCATTACCTTCTTTTTCCTTTTATTATTTAAATATTTAAATACAATATACATTCGTAACATTTAATAATATATCAATAAACTAACTTATACTATTGTAAATATATTTAACTTGCCTAGACTAGCTATTAAGCTAAATGCAGGTTAAATACATTTTGTGTAAATTATTTCTTCTTTAATAAAATTGAAATTGAAATTGAAATTGAAACACAGAGAAATGGCATGAATCTTAAAATCAAATATTTTCCATTGATTTAACAAGAGTTTGTATGGAAAAATGTACTTGACTGCACACACTTACTATCCAGCACATTTTCCAATTCAAATCCTAATAAAATTCTCAATTTTATATTTCATGCCATTTCTCCTGTGTCAAACACTTCAACAGTTAGGACTCCTCGAAATCTAATGAAAGTTGCCAGTCCAGACTGCAGGATTTGGACTGCTCAGAGAGCCAATCAAATTACACTTTCCCTCCAGACTGGCTTCATGCCATATACATGTAATACTTCTTGTTCTTAATCCTCATTAGGAAGTGCAGAAGCATAAAGGTGTTAGTGGGCTGATTGAAATCGAAAATCCAAACAGAGTACAACAAAAAATGAAAAAAGCAAGTCACATTAATCTTGAGGGTAATGCTTCTGCAGCACCACTTTCACGTAGAGAACGGTAAGTAGAAGTCCAAACTTTCTTCTTGCAAAGTTACTACGTTATATATAATATGTAGATTGTAATTTCCATATGTAGGGGGGGACATAAACTTTGTTCTAGCACATTATTTAATTATTTAGGGTTTTGAGGCCTCATTTTGTTTGTTTGTTTTTTAATTGCAGAGAGGAAATAGCAAAACAGCAAGAAAAACTTCGATATCAAAAACTACATGCAGAAGGCAAAACAGAACAGGCCAGATCTGATCTGGCTCGTCTAGCTATAATTAGGAAAGAAAGGGAAGAAGCTGCTAGGAAAAAACAAGAGGAAAAGGAAGGTAAGTTATGATAGTATCAGGTAAAAGCCACTAAATACAAAATTCAGTAGTAATGCTACTCAATTCCACATGATCAATTTTATTGATCCAGAAAAACAATGGAACTTTTTCCAGACTGTGACCTACAGTTTTTCAGCCAATCACAGGCCTAGTATAAGCAAAGTCAACAAGGTTTTCCTAACATTAGCCAGATTTTACTGTTCCCACGACTGAAATAGAAAATTGGAACCCTGTTCCTGTCTTGCAAATGAGTGATAAATGCTTGAAAATTGAAATATCTAATAATATTTTTCTCTTCTGTTTCCAGCCAGAGAAAAAGCAGCTGCGGCAAAATCCCGAAAATAAAATATACATATTAATTACAGTTAGTATAAATAATTCAGATATACAACACTAGAGGAAATACATCTTTCTTTTTAAAGGAGCATCCATTTTCACCTACGTCCAATCACATAAATCAATGAGTAGAGTGCATGCCATATATGGTATCTGTGAAACAAATCAAAAATACTTAGTTTATATTATACTCCAAATTTTAATAGTAAATGTTCCATGGATACATGGCGTGCATTCTACATACATGTAGGTTTGTGTTTTGGTTTCTCATATTTTTGTTACAATGTACTCTTGTAATTTTATATTCCTAGCAAAGGAGTTTGCAGTTTCTGAAAACTTTTTCAGTCCTTGTTTGAACTTCGATTCCAAAAGTAGGCTTCACTAATAAAGGCCAATTTCATCAAGACAATAAAGGCAGTACTGGAAATAATAATGGAAAAGACAATATTTTCATTTTATTTTGGGAATGTTAATAATTGATGGTTGAATATTCTATAATTGAACAAACCATTCAAGCAAGCCATAACTTGTTCTATTTATTTTATTCATTTTTGAGTAACTTTGTACTTTTTATTCTTTCTTGAACTTTTGTGATAAGTACACAACCTTTAATTTTCATTATAATTGTTAATAATTACACTTTCAAAGTTTGAATACCCATGTCCACACCAAAGAGATATGGCAAATTTGTGGCTGTGCTAGCTGTACCTGTACCATACTTTTCTGTAACTGTATCCTACCCGTTGTGATGGATAACTCACAAAAACCATGGTTCATACAGATTTTGGAAAGTCTTGGAAAATTCCTTTTTCAACCACTGGGCTATGGAAAAGTTATGAATTTTTTGTCGGTTGTCCAGTTTTCTACCTTGCAAAGAACTGTTTTCATTGTAGTAATTAAAAAGGCCGATGTTTTTTTTTGCCTGCTGCAAATCAATGCCCACTGGCACTTTTGGTCAAAAGTTTTGGAAGTTTTCACCAAGGAATCTGTACGAACCATGAAAAACAATGCAAAGCCATCTCGGTGTTATGGCACACTATACCATGTACATGCTGCAAGTCAATACCATACGTTTCCCAGTCGTATGAAAACTGCTCGTATATCAACTGTGTAAGAGATGGTCTAAGGCACTGCAGTTTTAAATAGACCTTTTCAGTTGTTACATGTACATGTTTTCCCATTTCAGACCATGTGTTATCCTCTTGAGAATGAGATTCGTTTAAGGCACATCCATATTAATGTTACTGTTAAACAAAGCCAGGGGAATGACACATGGTCTGAAATGGGAAAACATGTAATAACTGAAAAGGTCTATTCATAACAGTTCCAATGACAGAGTGTTCCCCTCTTGTGAGTTTGGGAAATTTAGATATTCTCTTTATATAGATAAATCTTCAATGATATGTAAACTCTATGGTAGACACAAATAGCCATAACAAATATGCTATTATATGCTTTTCATACAATTTCAGGGAAATACTATAAATTACAGTATGCCTTACATAAAACAGCTCTTCTATTGCTGCAGTTCATTAGAGATTAAAAAAAACCCAGATTATACTAAATTAATCTTGATATTTTGCAAGATCTGTGGAACAGATCAATTTGTCATTGCTAACAGCTATCAATGTGAACATGACAATTGACTCAAAAGTAATTTGATTCTTTGCTAATTTCTCTTAAGACTTTTATGTACACAATATTATACTTTGTAATTATTGTAATGAAGTATTTCAGTCAATCAAAACCTATTTTTGATTGCTCACAGAACACTTGCTACAACAGATAAAATCTCATTTTTTGGCCATAGTTTTAAAGCTCTGGAACCAACTTCTGTTATTAAGTTAGTTGTTCCTATAAAAACTGATAATTTTTCAAGGGGGAGTGCTGGCTGTGTGAAATTTATATTATGTACAAGAAAGTGTTAGTTCACTACCAAAGTTACAAGAGTTACAAATTGTTCCTAGTCAAGATGTGCTTAAAACACTTTGATCAAATGGATAAAGATGGTACAATCAACAATGATCAATCTCAACTGATTGATGGCTCAGTGATGTAAAGGGATGGACATCAAGAAACAATGTAATTTAGTAATTCTAATAAGCTAGTAATTTTCTCCAGCCCGGTATCTTTTGGCAGTAAGGCTTGTTCTTGCCATTTAGCTATACTTTTGTTAGTATCCAGTATCATTGTAGATTGTACACCTGTATAATCATCCATGGGTGTTATCAGCCAGTATAGCCAGTATAGCATTCTATATGGATTCCATGGCTGGTCTCATTCCCCATGTCCTACAGAAAAGCATGCTCCATGGGGTCTTCTGGTAACCCTGTTGTACTGCAGCACTTGAATGAATATGTTGATCATGAACTTGAAACCACTCACTGCCATACCTAAAGAACACAATCAAATATAATGGTCAAATTATTACACAGGAGAATTCCTCTTTCTTTGAGGTATTTAAAAAAAGCCACAAATAAAAAGACTACAGTAACACAAGCTGGCAAATTAGTGCCAGTCATCAGACATTTGTCTGGTATATTTGAGGTTTTGACTGGTGAACACTTGGTCAAGCCAGACGTGATCATTTATCAAATCTTTTTATCTGACCAAACCAGCTGCACATAAGGTCAAACCTTGTGCCTGGCCTGATATATGACAGGCTTAGAGAAAAAATTCTTTGCAGGCTTGGTAACAGGAATGCTAGGAATGTTTGAGAATAATCACATCTTCGTAAAGTTTGAATTTTATGCAGATAGTCAGCATGCATTTAGCCATTATATTTGCATTTTTGCATGAATCTTTTCCAGGCACGTCATTAAATTGAAGTGTTAGTAGTTCAAGTGCCTGTACAGTAATTACACCAACCTTAACAGTACTGTCAACGGCACCAGAAAATATTCTTCCCTTAGACAGAGCCAAGGCAGCCACACTTCCTTGGTGGCGAAGAAGAGTCTGGATACAAGCAAAATTCTCAAGATTCCACACCTGGGGAGAAACCAAAGTGTTCCAAATGTAGAAAAACTCTAATATTATGAATAATGAAACTAGCAGTGCATACCCTTAGTGATCGATCATATGAGGCACTGAAAAGCTTTGTTTGTCCTGGTGCACTGAGAACTGCTAAGGCATAAACTGTACCCACATGACCTGTTATGGAGACAAAAATGGTTAAGGTGATGATAAGAAAAACCATGGTGACCATTGTAATCATAGATGCAACAGCAGCAGCAGTGTTAGCATCAAAACCAGAAACAACTGCCACAGCAGCTGTCTCATTGTGATGCTATTATTTTTGAGGGGGCAAACTCCTTAAAACTGGGGATCAACTAAAACTGACAGCCGACTTTTGTAAATATAACATTGTTCTTCCAATGCTTGTCCCTTTGAAGACCTTTTGGCTAATTTACATTAGAATGTGAAAACCATCATGGTGGCTATCATGAATATGGTCTACAGCATTTCAATAGAGCAGATTATGACTGTGAAAAAGTCGCGGCACGGTCCTTGCCGTAAGCGTGCCTTGCTGTGACCGTGATGTTTTCTAGAACTCCAAAGTTCCTTGCCGCGCCTTGACCGTGTTCGTGCCGCGACTTTTTCACAGGCATACGAAATCTGCTCTATGTTGGCATCATCATTGCTAAGAAGAAAAATATGACCAGGTACTGTAATACTAACCATTTAGAGTTTCTACTAGTTTATGTGTATTGGCATCCCAAATCTGAAAAGATGAATAAACAAAAATCTTTTAATGCCATAATACTGTTTCCAGTGTTTTTAAAATCATGATAATAACTTATGGTATCCTAAAGTGGTTGGGTTGGGTTGGGTTAATCATAAGAGTTTAAGTACGTGTGTTTATCTTAGTTTATCATTTCCTTGAAAATACATCACAATCCTGGCATTGTTATCTGATCAGAAGCTACCGCAGGATGACGATAATGATAGGGAAATGATACAGTAAATTTGCTACATCATACTATACTGTCCAGTAACTATGATTGTATTTGGAGACTTAACATATACATGTAAATAGTGAGAAACCATTATTTTGATACACTAGCACCAAAAATCTGAGACATCTGCTAACCTGAATACAATTTTCATAGGTACCACATATGATGAACTCCTTGGTGACAGTAAGAGAGTAAACACTACCACCTGTTGTCTGTAACACCCGTACACACTCCAATGTATCCAGATCCCATAACTGTTGATATCAAGAAAGAAACCAGATGTTTCTGCTGACAGCTCTGAATTTTCTAGTCTAAAAGCAGGTTTATTGTACAGGCATGACTCTTGTGAATAACCAAATCCACTTGGGCATTATGCTTTCGCATTTCAAACCATGATATCCCCTTGAGAATAAGATTCCTTGTTTGAGGCTTACTTACTAGACTCAATCTATCTTCTAAAGCATTACCAAGAAACAAAGAAACAATGCCCAAGGGAATGACACGTGATCTGAAAGGGAAATCTTTACAGCCAAGGTGATTTGGTCTATTCTGCTCTGAACCAATAATTAATTGGGAAAAATTATTATAACAGACCTTTCCCTTGGATGATCAGGAAACAATGGTTCCAAGTCAAGATTGAGCTTGATTCTTTTTTTTTTTTTAATCAAGGCCAACCTTGATCGTGATCATGCAAGTGAATTTGGGAAACGTCTATTAATCTTTGAAAGCAAAGCACCATAAATACGTTCATTCACTGACAGATGGATCATACTATCATCTGTCTTTAACAACTCCAGATTTTTTTTGACATGTTTTGTTGCTTTACTGGCAGTCATTTAAGAATTGAGCAATCATTAGTCATACCTTAATTGTTTGATAAGAACCACTGTACAGATAATTATCACTGGCTACAAGAGCTCGCACCCAGTGATTTAGGCCTGTCAGTTCTTTTACTAACTCCATGGTGTGGAGATTCCATACCTGCAGAAATTGACAAAACATGGTGAAAATATTAATATGCAAATTGTAATCTACTATAAACACAAGCAGAAATTTCCGACAGAAGTTTGAGTGAAGACATGATATTTTTTCTTACAACAAAATGATAGTTCAGTGGATTCCAATGAAACCAATGGCTCTAATATATCCCAGTGAGTCTTTACTCTATTTCAATTAGGATGGCTACTATTTAACCTACTAGTACTGCCTATAGAGCTCTTACATCTGATATCACTGGTATGAAAAACAACTTTCAGCCAAAATAAAAACTAGCCCTGTGAAGACATTAACGTAACTTTTTCTTCATGACAGTATTACAGTTGCACAGAATCGTAATTGTTGCTGGAGAACATGTACATAACATATTTATATAACATTTTTGACTTTACCTAGGTTGATTTTATATGGAAATGGACCTGAATAGGTTATAGGTATTTTAAGAGGTGAAATATAATCTGTACAAGTGTACCATATGTTCATGATGTGTTATCTATTATAAGTACCTTGATCATCTTAAGGGAGCCACTAAACAAGGTGTCTCTTTTTGTTACCAACGTACATACAGGATTCTCATGGCCTTGAATTGTCTGTAATAATTCTAGCCTTTCAATGCTCCAAATCTGATAGGAAAAAAATTAAAAATTGTCAGAAATTTAAAACAGCAAGTGCCTCCAGCTGAAGACAAGTAAACATACGTTGAGGGAGTAAGACATCCATGGGAAGGATCTCAATAAGAAGGTATAGTATATTGGTTCCTTTTAAATGCAAAGATTCTAGTGGTTAAAGGAAGTCAAACACTAATCCTGGCCTGGCTTCATTCCATGCAGAGCAGAATATTTGAAATGAGTTACACATGTATGAGCACAGATTTGTCCAGAATTATAAAGAGTACAGACACTAAACCTTAACCTAAACAGTACTAAATAGTGCTAAATTTGCTAATTCTATTGTTTTCTACTGTTTGGTTAGTGCATGCAAAGTATTGCATGCTTTTAGTGTTGACTGACGAAGACTCTAATGACCAATTTATTCACATATAGTGTGAAAGATGTAAAAGGTTAGCACTACTGAGAATATCTCCTAAGATCAAATTGGAATTTGAAAGTTGATTTTTGGAGGGAGGAAAAATGGAGAACCCAGAGAAAAACCTTTGAAGCACAGGACCAACAACTCTACCCACATACAACACCAAGCCCAGCAAGAGTCAAACCTGGGTCACAGAGGTAACAATTACAATTCCCTGATTTGTGAAGAGGTCCCAATGTCTGACCTAAAGTAACCTCAGACAGAGTAAAATTGATGGCAACAAGCTGGGCAGGAAGGGACCTCTAAATGCATGCTAAGTAGAATGGGACAGAAGACAAAAAAAGGATTAAAAATAAGCAATTTACAAGACACTCATATAATAAGATTTTGCTACTCTTACATTTATTGTACAGTCAGCTGATCCACTAAAAAGCATTTTTCTGGGGAAAAAAATGAATATCTGAATTAGAATCAAATTGTTTTAGCTATTTTTAAAAACAATTTACAAGAGATCTGAAATAAAAAAAGTTTTAAATGATACAATTTCACTTACTCATGTGTCCGTAACGCCAGCACAATACCAGTATGGCCTTCTAAGGTTTTAACACATTTATAGGTTGTTAAAGTGTCCCAGACCTGCCATCCAGAATCAAAAATATAGAGGATATTACATGGGCGCGCAGAGATACGAATTTTATCTTTGAGTGAGAGATATTCAACACGAGAAGATAAAATTCGTATCTCCAAGCAACCATGTAATGTTCTGTTTATTTTATAAATATCAGAATTTTAAAATATATATAAATATAATAAAAATAAGAGAATTTTAAGGCCATTTGTGATTGGTTGATACAAGGGTAGTCATGGCAACGGTGATATCCTCACATGTGAAGCATAAAAATGATATCTTCACTGTGTATGAAGTTTTAGAAACAGAAGAAACTATGGTATTTCATTGATAACTATATAATAAAAAGGTTTTACTAAGAGGAATAGCAGGTGCTAGATTAAAAAGAGACACGATCAAGTTTATGGCGTACCTTTATGGTCTTATCAGATGAGCCACTGAAAAGAAGATCACCATAAACACATAATGCCCACACTGGTCCCTGGAGAATAAACAAAAAGAGCTCTTAAACAATTAGGTTTAATTAAAACAGCAATAACATGCTGTGACAGATGATTATTCAGCATTATTCTGCTCCTCCTTAATGTACCAGAGTATGGATTATGCAATTCAATAGAAGCAAAAGCTGAAAACAATAAATTGAAGCTAAACAATACCCTGCAATACAAACAACCCTAAGAATACATAGTTTCTGGTACACGAAGGAGCCTAGCATTCTGGGCTTCCATTAGCATAATTCAAAATGAATTTAGTACTGAAATTCTGAATGGATTTGTCCAAGTACAGAATGACATTACTTGATTTTCCCCATTCATTTTATTTTTTCTCATTTTTCATTTTCATTTTCAAGTTCAATGACATCCCATGACACAGAACCATAAACCCTGCCCTCAAGCACACTCTTATCAGTTGTATTATTATGTAGCAAGGTAATTTCATGTGCCAGTACTTACAGTACAGACCATCAACCTTATTTGCCACATAAACATATTTATTATACCTCACTAGCTTCATCTGAAACCTTTTCCCCCCACTTTTTTATGGCCTATGCACTACTTGCTTGGACAATAAAGGTAGTGGAATAATGTCACTGGTCCATAATTAATTTAGGGGGTACAGACCTTGCACTCGGTTAAAGAGCATATATGCCATTACTTACAGTATGTCCAACAAATGTTCCTTTGCATTTAAATAAGGGTTGAATATCAAAAGCTGGAATATTAAAGAATGGCATCAAATGTTATAACTAAATAAAACCATATTAGTAATCTAAAAGAAAGTAAAATTAAGCACCCGCTATTAAACCTTTTTAACAAAATTAAGTTAATGCCCAAGGAAAGTATTTAAAATAGTTTTACTACAAGTCTATACTATCCAGCTGTCCGCCAAGCCCACGAACTGACCAATCACAGCGCGTTTTGAATTTCAGTCTAGCGGCCCTCGTTCTCAGTCCTTAAGAAATGGTTTATGAAATGGCATACACTAACAAAAAATGGCCTAGAAAAACTTTATCTGGCTAATATATGACAGTAAGTTGACCCAGAAGACCAAAGACCATAAAGTAAAGATTAGAATGAAAATGAAAATATGACGTAAGACTGGGATGAGGGCCGCTCGAAATACAACCACAATCCTTTTTGCGCTTAGTTCTCCGGACAGCTGGATGTTTTTGTTCCATCTTTGGGAAGTCAATTCATTGGTATAGTATTTTGTGCTATGGCAGCGTGAAATGAATTTGTTGTGGCAATAGACGTGAAAAGCCATTTCAGTGCTGCCCATCATCACACAAAAACTATGGGCTGAAACCATTTCAATGTCACACTGTGTATGAATAGCCATTCCAATACATTGCAATTACACAGCATATATGAAAAACCAATTCAATGCCACACTGTGCAAAAAAAACACTTAAGAGTTATACACCTTTGTTATGTTTTTTTTAAGTGTCTAGTCTGCACAGCTACTAAAGCAGGTGCATAATTTTTCTACACTGTCTCATAATTGAAAATAATCAGTTGTGATGAATAGGGTTCAAGGATAATTAAGAATATTTTTAACTTACTTCCAACTCCCCAAAGCCTTGCTTCTACACTTGAAAGGTTGCTCTAAAATGAAAAGTGGTTTTATTCTAGTAACACTCTAGAAGTCAAAAATTCTACTTAACTTTAACAACCATATTTGACTTACTTCCAAGGTGGCAATGCTTTGTCTGGATTCAGAGAGATCTGAAGATAATTTGGTTTGGCTTTCATCAAGCAAATCTATATAATAAAAACATTCTTAAGATAACAAACCTTTTATATTATTTGCACAACAAATAGTAAACACCCAAACCAGGCCATAATGAAAATTTTTCCTTTTTTCCTATTGGTTTATTTCCCTTTTTTAATTTAAGTGCACATTTTTTGAAAGCACTAGTCTAAAAGTGGTTGCAGTAAGAACTGTAAAATCATATCACCCTTTACAGAAACCAGCTGAGTTTCAAATTGTTCTATTACTGTAAATGAGGTGATAGCAGAGTTCTAAGCACTGACGTCAAAGTCATCAATAGAATGAGTGATCATGGTTGGCTGATTGACCGACACTCCACTCCTATGATAGGGTAGCCTCCAAATCAGTGATGATATCACGTTGCATTTTCGGCATGATCTTATCATTCCTATTTACCTATTCTTAAATCCACCGTCTTTTCCATGCGATCAACCCTCTCTACCAGCTTTAAAATCATATTCTTAAGCATTGAAATTTCCTGGGTAAGGCACAAAAAAACAGCAAGTATTTAATATAAAGGTAATAAATATATTCGGTACTTGAAGACAGCTGACTAAACACTTCAATATTATTCTATTCTTTTCTGACCTGGTCCTTTTCTTTCAGTGATGACTTTAATTCTCCAAGTTTATTATCCGTGTGAACTAAGAACTCCTTAAAATTGAACAAAAATTTAGTGCTAAACAGATACCATACCAGATCCAATACCATTTAAAATTTATATATTCATTTGTTTCCAAGATTTAGGATATAGGAAATGCTGCAATTTATGTGAGAAGGGTTTGAATCCAAGTCTGTACAAAAAGCATAGTGTGTGTGAGAAGAGAATTTTAGTGTTTATTATAATTTTTTTGCTTACTTTGACTCCTTCAAATTTGCATGTTTTCAGGTGAAGTGACACTTGTTCATGGTTTCCTTCGTAGGTACAGCTTTAAAGATCAATAAATAATATACATGTCAACCTATACATACCTCTTAATACTAACCAAGCATAGGGTTGGGGGCCATACCATAAGTTATGGACCAAGTGTTTTCCAATGACTTATGGCCCATGTGTATAGTGAGGGAAATATAAAAGTGGGAAAAAATGGCTTCCTTCTGCATTTACCACTGCACAGATTGCGTAATTTATTAGGAACAAAAGCTTTAAACAATGGACCAGAAGCTAAACAATACCCTGCAATACAAAGAACCCTAACCAAGAAACAATACCCTGCAATACAAAGAACCCTAACCAAGAATACAATACCCTGCAATACAAAGAACCCTAACCAAGAAACAATACCCTGCAATACAAAGAACCCTAACCAAGAAACAATAGTTTTCTGTACATGCAGAAATACCCCAAAAAACGAGGGTCCATAACTTATGTACGGACCAAGCAAGAGAGGATAGAAGATGTTTATTATAATATGTAAAGGCAAACACAAAAATAGGGTTATTAATACTGTTTACAAAGTTATGGACCACAAATTGACCAATGAGAGTACATGAGATTACCTTGCCGTGTAAAGAGGATCTCATGATCAAAAAAATCTTTTTGTAAGCATTTTTTTAATATTTTATTACCCCCTTCCCCACAGGAGAAACCATTTCCCACAAGAGTGGAGGGATTGTAAGCCAGCATGCACAGGCAACAGGGTCATATTTGATGTTTATTATTCTTACCCATATTTTTGATGTGGGCATCGCAGGTGCTCGCAGTGCTGTAAATGATCCTGTAGATCCTGAAGAAACAAACTCATACTTAGGGACTGGTCATTATTTATTGGGGTTTTCTGTAAAATTGTGTGCACCAGCCAATAGTCCTTTTGTCGTTGCATAAATTCCGCTGTAATCCTTGACCACGG
>JAAAQI020005017.1:0-13911 GCA_011800005.2 Stichodactyla mertensii | reverse complement strand
CCCCCCCCAAAAGTTTTTCCTTGTCCTTCCCTTTTTGCAAGGGCCTTTTCCTTTTGGAATTCGGGGCCCCCTAATTTTCCCCAAAACCCCCCCCCCCCCCCCCCACCACCACAGCATCGATAATGAACAGTACTTTAACGAATTTATGCTAAAACAGAAAATTGTGTCACATTAACAAGTTGATCCTGCAGATAACAATTTGAAGCAAAGACCGCAAGGGGTACTGGGAAATCACGTGTTTCTAACTCGTGACCACAATCAATACACACATTACACGATTGCGTTACATTAATACAAGATTTCTTCCCCTGCATACTTCGCTGAATCAGTTTTCCGTTCAGTCATGGTTTAATTACTTTTTCTTGCACTCATGAATAATTATGAGGAGAAAACAAAGTAAATCACCACTGTGACGGTGGTTTGGATCTTATATGATTATAATTAGCACAAAATTTGGCCAACTTTCCCTTTTATTTTCATCTAGAATTATTGGGTCATGGGTTGAGAGGCTAGATCAAGTACTTGAAAGAGTATTTCATCCTCTTCCAAACACCTCGAAGTCGGTTAAAATACTCAGCTGCATGCGCCTTGTTTTTCAGCCCACTTCTCGGTGCTTGGATATCGGATGAAACACTCAGTATAGAGTTGCACCAATTTGAAGTTCTCTTTTGCTCAGCCTTAGCCTCGATTGTGCGTACAGTATTTACAATTAACAGCAAAACTGAGCATTTGTATTGTTCATTTACACGTGAGTTCCATGCGGCTTACTACGCACTGCTAGTTAAACTATTCAGGATATATTGTATGTGAGACTGATTTCTTTCTAAAACAGACTAAATACTTCTTAATTAGTTCCGAATTGAACGCAGTTAGGATTACGATCCCGCGAAATATGTCTTATAAAGAGCTGTTTGGAGTTTAGACCAAATCTTAGTGCAATATATATGTATATTAGAAGTCTTGATTTACTTACTAGCTATGCTTCGAGGTGATTGGCTGAATTCAATAGTCCGCGACCAAAACCAAGCGTGTCTTCAAATGAATTACAAAATGATCAATAAGAATCTAAAAACTCATAAATCTATTCTTAATAATTTCCTAGTAAACTATTTATCTAAATATCAAGCATTATTAAAGGCAAAATATTTGATAATAATCAGAATTAAACTCGGGCTACAGATTTGAAAGTGGTGCCAAAATGACATTCGGCGTTGCCTTGAAAATTTTATCAATTCTTGCCTGACGAAGACCGCGACCGTATCTTGAATAAATTGCGAAGTTGTTTACGTCGATTCTAAAATTTTGCACTTGGTCAGTGCAATTAAATATTTTATTTTTGTTTGAATAGTTTGCTTAATGCTGGGGCAGCAATTCCTATGTGTAAACCGTTTCTTCAAAATAGATTTCCCGAGGTGAGAAAAACTTAATTAATTATGCCCCTTATCGACAAAATTGCGCCAAAATCAACGCGTGGAAATAATAAGCGGAGAGCAAAAAGACAAGAATGATCTATTTTAAGTTTCCCGAGAAAGAGAGGGGAAAATATGATTAATAACCAAATGTGTTCTTTATTTTTCGCGTGTTAAGTTGATCTCGGCGCCTTGCCTTTATCACTTACACAAAAAGGAACACAAAAAGAGGTTTGAGAACATTCCCAGTTAAAATCTAATCATGTCAATATATATAATTTAATTTTCCCAAATCAAATTGTAAATTCGTGGCTTCGCAAAGTTAATCTAGATTCTTTGATATCCTCACCTGATAATGTGCGAGGCTTCTCACTCGTAATTAATAAGGTAGACCCCAAAAGTAGCAGGATCCTAGCTGATTTATTAACCACACAAAGCGCCCAGACGTACATAGATTCACGAACTGAGTAAAAGTCTGAATTTTGCTTAATTCCAATGACAAGCTTGCCCAAGTCGTCCTCAGCTCGTCTTGTCCCTGGTGTAGCAAAGACACTCCTTTAAGGTTTCGCGTCTATGCATCCATTTGTTTACAGTAGGAACGTGGGACTTTGGAGCTGTAAATTCAAGATTAGTTGCAAGGAAGTGTATGTATAGGGTAAGTTAGTGGAGCATGGCAGATTGATGCTCTGTTGGTCACTCAGGCGCGTTTAACTCCACACCTCATAAAGCCCTCAAAAATACCCATAAAATCAACGCACATTTCAAAGATTTGCAGTACTTCAAAATAATTCAGAACAATTCTTTGAAAGTTTCTTGTATCTTTTCGTGAGAAGGTATCTGTAGTTGAAGACGCTTTCAAGGCTTATTCATTGTCTTACAAATCTCTTTAAAGAAAAAGGAGCCCAAACAAGAAAACTTTTTAAAACTATTAAGAAAAAACAAGAGTTAAAAAGTTCGAAAGTTTAAGAAGACATCGAAAAACCATAAACCAAACATAGACTGAACAAATGTAGCATTTATTCTTATTTTATTTCAAGATCTGCTTGAATAAATTTCAAGTGTTTTGGGGACGCTGTTTCTAAGCTATTTACCATATTCCGCCAAGTTAAAAGCGCCAGAAAACACACAAAAACAAAATATTAGAACATTTGTCTGATTTGTTTCTGAAAAAAATCAATACAAATGGCGTACACATAGTCAAAAATTTTTCTAAAATCATTTTAAAGAAAAAAACTTGGTCGAAAATTCTAAATTATAGAATTATAAATACATATAAAAATTGATTTTTATATTAATTTTAACGAAAAAATGCGACAAAAATATTGGATAACATACTATTTATCAACTGAATTTTTTATTAATAACATAAATAAGATAAAATAATGTTTTTCTGACGTTCTTGTCATTGGAAGACAAATTATTGAATAAATAAACCAGAGTATTCTTTATATTTCTGTGCTTGCTGGGGTGGAAAAAAACAAGCGTCCGAGAATCACTGAAGTTTGAAAATTTCTCATCAGTTCACATGGTGACTCAGGTCATTACAATTTCAAAAACGTTGTTATTATAAGAGTTTTTAGACATTTCTTAGTGATAGCGATACCAAAACGTAGCAAGTTTTTGTTTGTTATACGAAGCTCGATATGCTGAAATTCTCTGAGTGAGCCTTAAACGCTTTAGTGGATTCAAAGTACAATGCTACAAGTTTTTGTGCTAAGGGAGAGGGGCTTTCATTATTGGGGAATTCGGGGAGAGAGAGGATGGGTTGTTTGTGGTGAAAATCACTTGACGTATGGTTCCAAAAATATTCTAAGTTTCCTCCAACATGGGAACAATTTCATCAGAAAACAAAACTGAATGAGAGTTCTCTTAGATTAGTACTGTCCCTCCCCTTCCCCAACAAATCAGGCATGGAACACAATTAACTCCACCCCCACCCCCACAATGTATCACAGTGAGTTTTTCTGGTGTGTAGTGTTAGTGCTATTTATATTGGACTCATGGAATGTTTGGACAAGGTGACTGAACAAAGGACGCTGTCAATTGTATTCTAGAGCGCTTGAGGTATGTAAGCAATGAAACGATTTGATATCCTTTGTTAATGAAGCAAGGGAGACAACTACGAAAACATCTCTCTCTAACCTGTTTGATTTAAGAAACTGGGCTACCTGCGTCGATAAGAGACCGAGAGGGAGACAAGGGTAGCGTGCACTGTTAGAATGGTTATCTTACGAGTGGGAAACGTATACGGTACTGACTTACAACACGTACACAGTACGGTATGCAGAAACACTGAAGTGGCTTCCCATAAGAATGGTTATCGTATGGGTGGGAATTGTACGGTACTGACTTACAGCACGTACACAGTACGGTATGCAGTAACACTGAAATGGCTTCCCATAAGAATGGTTATCGTATTCTCTACTTTTGCATATCCATAATGCCTTCTGTTTTTTGGGGGTAGTTACTGTAATTCACATTTGTTTGATTTGAATGACAATTTGTTTGATTTGAATAACAATTTGTTTGATTTGAATTAGAATCGTATAGCATAATAGTAAATCGTGCGGTGATTGGTCGACAAGGGTGGTGATTTAGCGTGGAATCGGCTGTTGAACTATGGCTTGCCGTGCGCTTTGTTTGTTTTTCTTCTTTATTTTCTTTTTTAAAAAATGCTATACGGTTCAAGGAAAATGGATTGGCTCGGAAATTGCACGTTGAATTCCCTCGAAAAGCAGGTATCGCACTCGTCCCCTCGCGACTCGTGCGATATCTGCTTTTCTCGTGAATTCAACGTGGAATTCCCTCGTCAGCCAATCAATTTACATGTACCTATACAATAACTACTCCCCCAAAACAGAAGGCACTATGGGTTATGCGAAAGTAGAGAATGAGTGGGAAATGTACGATTTGATTTATGCAAATTAGCCATGTGCAATTGATCGATTGCACGTGACGTCATCGCGTCCATGTTGGTGGTATTTAACAAAAGATTTCTCATTAGGTCCTTTTGTCCATATCACCAACATGGCCGCCATGCCTTTGTCTTTTGATTCTCTTGGGGATGTTTGCAATCGAGCAATAGGTCATTTCCTAGTTCTCGAAAATGATGCATGAAGGCGAGGCTTCGTGCGAAATCATTGTGGTGTGAAATGACTGACTTGTTCTGTTGTCACTCTTTTCTCTATGACTTGTTCGCAGTTCACTCGTAAAAATATACTTTTAAGCAACAGAAAAAGTCAAAGAAATGTCAGTCGTTTCACGCCACAAAACGTGATTTCGCACGAAGCTTCGCCTTCATGCATCATTTTCGGGAACTTGTGACCTATTTTGGATAAGCCATTCTTATTAATCAAAATCTTCCCCACCCCTCCCCTGCGAAAAATATCCTTCTTTTCCTTTCTGCGTGCACTGTGCATGATTCAATACACAACATATCTATTCGTTTGTGTTAGTTTATTGACACTGGCATGACAATATTATACAGAAAGACAAAATGAAAAGAAGAAGATGAGAGTTGATATTTTCCGAAAGTGTTACTCATAACCCCTTAAAACAAAAAAAGGAAAATGAGACATTAAAATCACAGAAAGCCTTGTGAATATCACCACAATTGATATCAAAAGATCTCTCTCTCTCATTAACCTTCCCAAAAATCACTCCCAGAATCCAATGCAGTGGCAGCACTTTGATCTTGTCCCAAAATTTAGTCCCACAATTCTGTGCAGCATAGGTTCATTCCCAGTCCTCCTTTTAAATTTTCAAAGTCAAATATCCTACTTCCAAGTTCTCTTGAAAAAGGTGATGAAGGCTTTGTGCGAAATCATGCTTGGTGGCATGAAAAGACTGACTTGTTCTGTTGTTACTCTTTTCTCTATGACTTGTTTTGCAGTTCGCTCATAAAAAATATACTTTCAAGTGACAGAAAAAGGCAAAGAAACTTCACCAAGCATGTTTTCGCATGAAGCCTCGCATTCATGCATCATTTTTGGGAACTTGGAAAAAATAGAGTATTGGCTGGGCAGGCTGTTGAGCTGGGAGACAATTCCATAGGTTACACTTGTATGAATAGTTCAACAGGTTCTGTAATGACCCCTCCTCCCTCGTACAATTTAAGGAATGGGAGCAGCAGTTGAAAATACAGTTACATGTATGAATTCACCAAGTTGTTTCCCACTTCGAAAGGTTACAGTGTAGATACTTACTTGACCATGTTAGCGATGTTCCAAGTTGTGTCTGCTGACTGCACGGGCTCAATTACCGTGCCATCCTTTGTTGCTATAGCAATCTCAAACTACAACACACCAGAGGAATTCATTTCAAAACATTACCTTTCACAGTGCCTAAAAGTATGCCAATACATTAAAAGTGATCACACATTAAGGATTCGGACTGTAATAATAATTATCTTGTTGTCGTCATGGTATGACCGTCTGTATTTTGGTTACATTTAAAGGACAATTTACTAGGTCATAGAACTTCATGTGATCTGGTTATCAGGTAAAGTGATACAACTACAACAACTTTTTTTAACAATTGGATGATGAAATTGCAGGATTATAAATCCAAGCAATTCTTGTTGAGACCATGATGTTAGCTCAGTTGTAAGTCAAAATTGTGCTATATATATATACAGTAAATCGTGCCTAAGAGTACCTTGTTGAGCGATCTGGCATCTCTGTAGAAAAGTACTTTGAGACATTCAATGACAACATGTTTTGCTTGTTCCAATGTCATGTTAGGGTTCTTCTCATATGCATCACGAAGAAGAGGCTGTACAAAACAAAAAATCTTTTCATGAAGTTCTATGCTGAAGCTTGTCTGTGATGGCTTATCCCTCACAAGATGGAATTTTTTATGCTGCTTAATGCCACACCCTAGTATTTCTCGGGGACCATAGAGAGGGCCTGTGGGACTATAGTACACTTTCAAAGATGCTAAACAGGTTCCCTGTCAAAACGTAGACCCCCAATACTTTCAAAGGTGCTCTGCAGTCCCTGTTTATAAATCTGATGTTACTAAAATGTCATGAAACATTGCCAATAGACATTTTACAGCAAACAGTCCCATGGTTGTATTTCACTTCAGTGATGAATGCATTCTGCTAGTGATTCCTTAGGGAAGGCTACACTGCATTGCAAACAAACTTTAATAGACTGAATATCTTGAGATCAAAAGTATACCGACTAGAGCAGATTTGCTGCCCTGTTCCCCATTCATAGGAGATTCATAGGACTATACCGTGGCTATAGAATAACTATTGCTAATAATTCATTGTGACACATATTCTGCACAGTATATATACATGCTGTAAGTCAGTATCATATGTTAAACACTCACATGAGGACTGCTCTAAGATGGATTGAATTTCAAAGTTGGTTAGGTTTTGTCAACTCACCTGTGCAAGGTATGCACCAAAGCCACTAGCAACTGTAGGGGACTGAAATGCAATACCTATCTTGTCTACAAACCCTAGAAAACTAAAACAACAGGACAATGTCTCATGTATTCACTGAGTACATGTATTTCAGTTTAACTTATATAGAGTGCAAAAACTACATCCATGAAATCAAATCTAACTTTAATGCCTAGTAGTTTTCATTTAGTGACAACAGACCTTGGCACTAGCAGGTCACATGTTGACCAGACCACCCTTAAATCAAGCACTGGTGTCAAAATGAACTCCAAAAATGAGAAGAGCATCTCAATATTAGTAAGAAGGTGAAGTTTCAGCTCAAAATGTTTGACACAGAAGAAACCTCATGAAATACAAAATTGGAAATTTTCATAGGATTTGTATGGAAAAACTTTCTGGACAGTAAGATCTTGCAGTCCATCATATTTTTCCATACACACTAGAAAACATTAAATTTTAAATTTCAAAGGCCTGTTAGTCACTATTACTCAACCAGAACAATGACATACCTTGCCCCTTTGTAAAATCCACCAACAATAATTTGGTTCCACAGAGGGTCAAACCTTGTACGTCTAGGAATAAAAAAAGAAAAACAGACACACTAAGCAACTGTTGTAAATTATGTCTTGTAAATTAACCAAGTTACCTGTAATACATCACTCTAGTCAGCCAAGAAAATATAGATTGAGGAGTGTAGCCATGCCCATCATCCAGACATGCATCGTCAATACTGGAACATAAAAGATATAATCAATGCCATTTACTGTTACTTTGTACGTGTAATGTTAATGCACTACCTCTCACTGCCGAGGTTGCAGGTTCTATCCCTGGATCTGCTATCTCATGTGAGTAGATTTGTTTGTTGGTCATCCCCTGTGCTTTGAGGGATTTTTCCCTTGGTTGAATAGTGAATTGAAATCCTGGGAGTCTGGCACATGCAGAAAATCATGTGAAATCTTTTACATGGCATGCTTCAAAATGGACCTTGAATACTGGTACAAGGGGTGTTGGAAGGAGGTAATAGTTTAATGTCCTTATCTGAGACAACTTGAATGTCTAACCATTTGTAGATGTCATTACAAAGGCAGTACCTTCCCCTGAAGGGGTCTGGTCAAGACTTGAACACATGATCTTCCTTAAAACAGACCAGTATTCTACTACTGTGCTAATTGGGGAATGATTATACAGTATACCAAAATTTAAACAAATTTCAAAGAGGTTCTAGATACAATACATGCATGTTCACATTACATTTTCTGTTCCAGGACAGATTTAATGTACTGGAAATCAGCATAATCCCCTGATGCTCCAATAAGAGTGTTATCATTGACCTTCATGATACGAGATATTGACCTATACCGTGCTAAAGAACCATAAGAGCCTGCAAAAATACAATGATGAAAAATCAGACTACATGTAAGCACCTATCAATAAAGGCATGAATAATAATCAATTTACTTTATTGTAAATGACTCAGTTAAACTGTTTTTCAGACATCTGTTGTGCATGATATACAACAGCTCTTTTAGATGGATTACCTAATGTATCGGCAGCCATCAGAACTCCTCCATCAAACTTGATTCCAAGAACTGATGTTCCCTGAGTTGTTGGGTAACTGTGATACAAAATCAACTTAAGTTAAACTTATAGAATAAGGGGTATAAATAGGATATACCTTTATTGCAGAGTTCTATACAATATCCACACCTCCCCCATGGAGGGGGGATGGAATTTCCAAGGGGTGGTGAGGGTCTGAGGAGGGTATACATGTATTGTGTGGTAACCACAAAACACTTTCTTCAAACCCTCTCCCCACAGGACATGGAAAGATGGTTTGAAGAAGGCATGGAGATGGAAAAAGTATTGAGCATTTTGGAATAGTTTTTATATTCAAAACTGATATTTTCCGAGATTCTATATACATGTAGCTAGTACATGTGGCTTGATTTTACCAAAATTATGGCTAAAAGTCAATATTTCAAATTGAACTATCTTTCTAATAAGGTTAGGGATAAAAAATAAAAATAAAAAAGCTTCAATCTTTCTACAGTCAGAAGACTGAGATATTTTTTCTCCTCTAAACAACAGAGACACCAAAAATCCTTCAAAATTGCCGAACATCTTTTAACTTACAGCGTTTTCTTCAGAGGTTCAGATTGTGCTTGACTCTTTCCTCCAGGGAAGTTGTAAAACCCGCCTGGAGAGGGTCCATTTGTCCATAAAGGCTGAGCAATACCGGAGTGAAAAGAAAAGTCGTGAGCCGCCATCTTGGATTCTGATTTTACTGAGTCATTCCCAGATGTCAATGCGCGGCGAAACTACCAAAATAATTCTAAGGGAGGGGAGGGTAAGGAAAGTTAAAAACAGTTTTTGTTATTTAATTAAAAAAGATTTTTCAATTTTGGTATGGAAAATGATATATTTTCTTAATTAGAACCCTAAAATCATCATTAAGTCCGCTAATATGGATTTGAAGTACTGCAGATATAGGGTGAAATTCAAAAGGTCATAACTCATTCAGTTTTTAACAGAACAGCTTCAAAATTTTCCAAACGATTAAGTAAAAGACAAAAAACAAGCAAGTGGGATTCAGATACGATTAGCTGCATTTGCGATTTTTAGTAAATTTTCTATAACTTTTGTGCACCTCGTGTGGGATTTCTGTGGTAGATGTTGACGGAGTCCAGACTGGTACTAGTTCTCTTGTGAGACTTTTCAAGATGGCGGACGAAGGTACAAGTCTCGTGAAAGGACGATCTCAACGCAAAAATGCCGGCAATCGGATGTCTAAAATGATCGAAGATGAACAAGAAGTTGACGACTTCTATAAGACAGCTTTTGGCGGCTTTGAAGAGGAATCGGGAGACGAAGAGTTTGAAAAAGATGACGAAGAAGACGTCGATATTGTGGATTCAGATTTTAGCATGTCCGAAACAGATGAAGTCATTGAACAAGAAGAAGATGAACCCAAAAGAAAGCGCAAAAAGGTTATTATCAAGCCTTATCGTAAGCCTAAACCTGAAAATGAACAAACAAAACCGAAGGAAGCTCCAAAGCCGAAGAAATTTGGAATAAATGCAACGCCGAGAGAAGGACTTCGCAAATCAACTCGTGCTTTGACTGTCTCAAAGGCAGAAGAGCTTAAACAAAAACAGCGCGAAGAAAAAGAAAAACGCAGTAAGCAGAAGCAACAGAATTTTAAAGCCCCGCCAGGAATGCGGCGTCTGACTCAAGAGGAACTGTTAGCAGAAGCAAAGATTACTGAAGAAGAAAATCTTGCTTCACTAGCTGCGTATCAAAGACTTGAAGCTGATCGCAAGAAAACGAAAATTACTAAAGTCACCCATAAAGGGCCCGTGATTAGATATTGCTCTTTATCAATGCCAGTTGTAGAAATACACGAACCTATATTAAAAGTAGATGAGATTGAAAAAGATGAAGATTCCAAAGTCAGTGTTGATTCATCCAAGCGTTGTAGCAGAAATTTTCTAATCTTCACAGATGCAAAGAGTTTCCCAGATGCCTATTTTCCCACAAAAAAGGTGAAATATCCTCAGAGGAAGTATTGTCCAGTGACAGGATTACCTGCTCGATACCGTGACCCCTTGACAGGTCTACCATATGCTAATGCACAGGCGTTTCGGTATATAAGGGAGAGTTATGTCATGCAGATGGAAGAGATGAAAGAAAAGGGAGGAGCTGAGGGAGAAATGAAAAAGAGAAGATAGAAAGTAACATGACTAGTTCTGGTGAGGGATGTTGGCCATCAATATTGTGGCAAAAAAAGAGAAACTTTCTTCCCAAATGAGCAAAACAGACTTACTACTTTTGGCATGTTTACCTATTTCAGACCACATCATTTCCTTGAGAATACCATTCTTTGTTTGAGGATCATCCATTATAAATGTCTCTTCTCAAGCATTACCAAGAAACAAAGAATCATATTCACAAGGGAATGACGTGGTCTGAAATGGGTAAAAGTTATGCCCAAGGTGATTAGGTTTGTTGAAAGAACTAAAGGTTTACCACACTCTAAGGCCATATTGTATGCATTCACTCTGTAATCAAGTTATGGCAAAGCAGAAAACAGCAAGGATATGTATTTTTTAGTTCTTTTGTAAATTACAGAGTTGTTTGATACACATTGATGGCAAGACCCAGTGGGGCACAGAAAAGACTCTTGGCCAGTCAGACCTCTTTGAAAAATATTTATTGGTATTTGAAAGAACAATAAAAAATGTCTTACAAAGAACTAGTGTTGTGTAAAGGATCTAACAAATTCAATTTTCTTGTGGGGAGGGGTTATTGTAATGCTATAAGACTAACCCTCTCTGACCCATAATTGTAAAAATTGTGACTGTCCCATTTATTTACAAATTTACAATTAAAGAATTATAAATGTACAACTGACTTACTCTTAGTCCTGATTTTATATGCCAGCCTCCCTTCATCCCATTTCAACCTTTTATTCATGGCTCCATCTAAGAATCACTAATCCCCCTTCTTGACAAAAATATACATGTACAGTTCCTAAAAATTACATATTAATTCAGTATAAACTTCTACAATCTTGGACAAAATGTGTTGGGAATTCTCATGTGAGACCATAGATGCTTACTCCATGGGCAGATCCAGGGGATGCATTTCCCTGAGGTGAGCTACTCAACAGTCAATTATGGCTTTAATATTATTTACTTTTGGTGCTTGGGTCCTGATGATAAATGGTGTGCCCTCCCCCCCCCCTCAAAAAATCTTGGATCTGCCCATGTTTCCCGCACCCCCACCCCCCTCCCTGTTGTTGATGCTGGTCATGAACCTAAACTAATAGAGCTAACACAGAGATGGGGGAGGTGAGGGGGAATGATATAACTATAGCAAAACAGATCCCAGCAGTTTTGTCCATTTGTATCTGTTTGCACTAGCATGAATGCTGTTTTGCAGTCTGTAGTCATGAAGATAGAGAAGAAAGATTAAAAACTATAACTAATGCATCTTTTTCATCCAGAGCAGCAATAGGATGAATATCCTTTTCTTTTTGTATCTGATGCAGCATCCTCTTTATTTGGTACAATTATTCCATCAGTTTGGTCTTTAGTGAAATCCATATTAAAATCCTCACGTCTAACATGCTATTGGAACATAAAATAAGTAAGTGATTAAGATTTGTCCAATTATTTTAAAGTGGGGCCTTATTTAATAGACCTCTTTAGCTTCGTTGTTTGTTTACCCATTATTTTCAGACCACGTGATGTCACTCTAGGAAGTTAATTCTTTCATATGTTAATATTTTAACATGTTCATCATAAATGAACAATTTCCATTCCCAAGAGAATGTTGATCATGTGGTCTGAAATGGGCAATTTGCATAGGAAGCTAAAGAGGTCTGTCGCATGTGTATGTTTGTCCATGGGGAAGCTGATATTCTTGCCAATACATTCCTTATAGGTAGTGTATGAGTACCTCCAATATTCCCACTGCAAAACTTAACAAACAGTTCAATCTTCAAAAAACACCACTGCAAAACCAAATTGGGGTATACACCTATTTCAAAAAAAGGTTGTTGGTCAGCAATCTGTAACCTGAAATCTGAGCCAGACAATTTGTCAGTGCAGGTAATCACTCAAATGTGGTGGTTGTATTTAGCTATTTACTGATTGCAAACATAAGAAATTAAACTTAATTTGAAAATATAACTTAATGTAAAAATGAGTTCACAGCTGAATGCCCTCAATTCCTCTCAGTCTCAGATTTCAGATTTCAAATCTCCAACTGACAACCTTTTTGAAACAGGTGCATCTCTGGGACAAAGCTTTAAATGTCCCAGAAGACAATGGTCATCATCCATCTCTTGAAAAATCAATCCATTTTAATCAGATGGGTTTTAAATATGGATACTTTTTGGAAAATATATGTATATGATTAATAATCAATATCCAACATACCCTCCCACTTTCAATAGCCCCCCAAACCTTTTTAGAGATTTTCATCATTAAACTACATTATCTGCAATCAATACCAATTTCTTACCACATATGGATCATTTGCATCCTTCATTTGTGTTGCAAGGGAATAGAAAACCTGAGATTAAAATACCACAAATGGTTTCAGTTATTCACTTTGACAAATTTCTCATGCATTCCTTTATTCATTCATTCATCTACCCATTTTCATTCTTGCATTTGACCATTTAAATCTTGTTTCATGGTAATGTTTAATTAATTTAATTAATATGAACATTGTAACAAATAAATAATTATAGTTAATAATTAATAATTAATATTAATATCTCTTTAATTACCTCTTGAACATTTGTTCCTGTTCTGGCACTGGTTTCCATAAATTTTACTCCAAGACTCTTTGCCAACTGGAAATGATAGAAATTGGTTGAAACACTGAGTAACCTCAGATATCCCAGATTAAAATCTGGTTATGTTTAAGTTAATAAAATTATCAATAATTATTTAAAGCAATTATGTTCAGATGTTAGGTTACCTCTTCTCCTCGTCGCTTAGGCACCTCTCTGTCATCTGCCAGATCATACTTGTTACCAACTATTAAAAACTCCTCAAAGTGCAATTTATTCTGGAGAAAACAAACATGAACATGAGAATACAATACCCTCATTGACAAAGGGCTCTCTTGCTGTTGTTTAGGATTTACATTGGCTGGGAACCCTGTGCATATGGTGGGATGAGCTAAGGAGACTGGAAAAGACTACTCCCTCTCTTATCTTCTAAGATCATGCACAAGGAGAGTTAGATCAGAACAATTCCTAAGGTACCCAGCTTTAGTTCAAATAGATACAGTTTTCTGTGGAGAGCTGGTTTACAGCTACAATTATTGGTAAGATAATTTAACTTTTAATTATATCTGTATGGCTTACTTCCTTGATACTTGCAATCCAGTATTGTAGCTGATCAAATGATACTGCACTGGTTATGTCATATACAAGTAGAACACCCTGGAAGTAAAAAAGGTGTAGGCCATCTCATTCTGCTTTTGTATAGGGAGAATGAATGAATGAATGAATGAATGAATGAATGAATGAATGAATGAATGAATGAATGAATGAATGAATGAATGAAT
>JAAAQI020004906.1:0-20343 GCA_011800005.2 Stichodactyla mertensii | reverse complement strand
CCATTAAACTGAAGATGGCATAAGTATGCCGAAACATGTCTTTGAAAACTGTTGTCGTTTTCTTTAAATTTATTATTTTGAAAACATAATTAAAATTTCATAAAACTATCAATGATTATGACAGCGACATAGAAATCATAAATTGGTACATATATGAGTGGCGTATGCTGTTAGTGGATGTTGTCTCTAACAGGGACTGAGATGCCTGTGGTTCAATACTCGGACACCAGGAGTTGTTGGAAGAATTTATTTTGAGTTTCAAGGGTTTTCTTCTGCAATACATCAACTTCTGGAACGAGGGTCACAGGTTTTGTACCTACCGAACACAAAGGATGTTTTGTATTTTTATATACCTTTTGTTTTGGGGTTTCCAGCCTCTAAACGCTTTGACAGCCGAGACCCCAAACTACTCCACACGCGCACATGACTCTGTTCTTAAATACGCCGCACCCGCTCCATAGGGATACATTCCCAACCAAACATCCCTGTTATTCCAGGGAGCCTGTTACATTTTCTTTAACGATTTTTGAAATATATAAAAACTAATAAAGTTTTTGGAAAATGAAAGTATTATTAATAAAGAAAGCAAAAATATATTTAGAAATAAATAGAGCATAGAAAAGAGCAAAGAAAGAAGTGAAAAATAAATAAGAAAGATTGGAGGAAAGAAAGAGAGAAAGGAAGAAAGGAAAAGAGGAAGGAAAGAAGGAAGGAAGGAAGGAAGGAAGGAAGGAAGGAAGGAGGGAAGGAAGAAGGAATGAAAAATAGATGAAGCTAAACACAACTAAGCGAAAACAACTTTCAGAAGCGTTATTTATATTTCGCCTTACCAAATTCGTCTCGCTTTTCTTTCCTTCTTTTGATCTTTATCCGCGAGTTTGTAACAGCCAATACAACTTAAGTTTTTCTGAGTATTGGGTCTCAAGGCAACCAAACAATGAGTGGAGGGACATTAACACTTGTCACTGGGAACATAGAACTTTATCAACACATTTACAAAAGGGTTTTTAGTGGCTAACAATAATAGATGTTAACACTTCTTTAGCCACTGAGATTTAATATTATTCTTTGTTATTTGCCACACACTCTATAAAACAACAATTTTACAAAACCATGAGACATATATTCCCAGACATGTATACGAAGAGTTGGACGAATTGTGATTATGCTTAGAATACTGATTTGAGTTTGAATCTTTAAGAAAGTTTTAACGTTCCGTTTGTAGGTCTATAAGGGAATATTTTTTCGGAAGTTTTAATCTTTTCGTCACTCAAAATGTCTTGCAATTACTGAGACCCACTCTAGTCGTTCCGACGGACCACCTGATAATTCATACAAGTACTTTGTGGTTTGTCAATTGAAGGGTCCAAAAATGAGTAAGGCTTTGAAAACAGAGCAAACCAAAACTGAGATAACTAGTAACGTAAAGATTTCAAAAGGGGAAGCAACGCTATATGGCACTTTGAATAAAACCACAAGCGATGAAGATGATACGACAAACACACAAGAAACGGAGAAGACTCGCGATAACATGTCACCAAGCAACATTCAAAAAGAAACAATCGTGTTGCCAAGAATTAGTGACAACTTCGGGTCATCTTCAACTTTAAGGACAAATTCACGAAGCAGTTTGTCTGAAATGCAATCACAAAGTTCTGTGAAGGAAAGAATGAGTGATGATGTTCGACACAGCAACAAAATCAAGCTGCCAACTTTGGTATGGCCGGAGGAAAGCGAAGGCAAACTTGCTGTAGATACAAATGGTCAAATTGAAGGGAGTACAAACCACATTAAAACTAAACAATCCGAGATTTATGAGGAAGAACTCAAGACCATTAAGTCAGTTTTAAAACAGCTTTCCACAGAGGGAAGAGACCTCATCTTAGATTATCGTATGAAAGAAGATGTGGCAAAGAAACAAGCAAACGAGGAGAAGAAAGCTGCCAGAAAAGCTGCAAAACTTGTAGAGAAGGAAACAAGTTTTCAAAATGCATTTGCTAGTGCGGCAAAAACCGTCATTAAATCAAAGCGGATGATAAATTCAGTCCTTAAGAAAACTGTACTAGAGAACAGGGACATACAGAGCATAAATGAGATGCATATCACTGATTCAAATAGCGAGAGCACAGAAAATTCTGAGGAAGTTGTCGATATTGATGAGAACTCAGTCAGGATAAACGAAGTTGATACTATAGGTGTTGATTACTCTGTGCACTCAAGGACAGTAAGGGGTCTGATTAAGGATTTGACCACAAATGTCGATGTAAATAAAGTAGGCAAGAGAGCAAAGAAACTGATCAAGGCTAAGAGCAGAAATCATATAACTAATGATCCAACATCTCGCGAAAAAGTAGTAATAAGTGAAGGGAATGACGACGAAATGGTGAGACAAACAGGAGACAAGAGAAAGAGGATGAAAGTACTGAAGAAGAAAAAGCTAAAAGAAGATAAAACGAAAGAGAATAGAAACAATGAAAGGGACAAACTATGGGAAAAGAAAGAAAAGGATGCTGATGGTGTTAAAAACCGTAAAGAAACGAAAAACCTTGAAGAAGAATCTTCGCAGCTATCACTTCAGTTGCCAAGACAAACCAGCATAGATCGTGTGGAGCGAGAGAAGTTCAGTGACTTGGAGAGTGTGTCGACTGTGACTGATATTGGATTAAGACTAAACGATGCAGCTGGTTGCAGTCAGAGTAAGGTTAAAGATAAAAAATGGTGGATGGAAAGATTCAGAGTTCCAAAAGAACCGATGGAAATCGCTCTGCAGCTGCAAAAGTTGGGATTTAACTTCGAATCGGTTCAATTACGAGACATCGTCGCGTCAAAGCAGAAAGTGGAGGCAAGTCTCAAGAAAGCAATAATAAAAGAAAAGAAAGAAGAGAAAGAGGAACAAAAGAGAATCGAAAAAGAATTGAAAGAGAGGGAACGGAAGGAGGCACACGAACGGAAAATGGAAGAAATGCTTGCAATGGAAAATAGGAAGAGAGAACAGGAAGCAAGGGAGAAGGAAGAACGACGCGCCAGAGCTCTAGAAAGAAGAAAAGGCAATCTTGAACTTCTTAAAGATATGAATTACACAATTCTTTCCATAAAAACAAGCCCGTCCTACCACTTTTCGTACGAACCAGTCTTGCCCCAACCTGCCATACCTATTTCTCCTGAGCCCGAGGATAAATCTGGCAGCGATAGCTCAGAGCCAGAGGAAGAGCATGCGCAGACGGTGAGGTCACATGCCTGTGAGCATTCCGGGAGGGCTGTATGTGTAACAGTGGATTGTAAATATCATAAATACGCTCGCAAACCAAAGAAAAAAGCATAAAACCTTTTGTGGTGGCCAGGGCTGGGCTTGTTCTGCAAATGCAGTTGTTTGGTTAATTGTGAGAAAGTTAAGGAATCAGCAAGTGGGTTTAATATTTGATTAAAAACTACCAGGATTCGTACATCTAGTGACATCTCCAAAACCATTCAAAACTTTCCAAATTAAAACCCCTAAACTCATATTTCCATAACCATGACTTGAACAATGTGCAATGCAAATGTTCGAAAATCTAATTGAGGTAGTTATTTATTGTTTTATTTACTGGGAGCTAAACAAAATTCAAGCCAAGTAATCTAGAACACACGATTTTCCAAAACTCTTAAGGTCGTTTTACCAATTTCCAAAGCTTTCCAAGACTTTCCAAAACGTGTACGAACCACGAATTACAGGCAAATCTAAAAGTACTTATCTTAGAAGAACCAACGATCTTTTCTGTCAGGCAGATCGAGAGATTGGACATCAGTGACAAGGAAAAATTTCATTTTGCGACAAACAAGGCGATGCATTTCCCGCCTTGTGAGTGACAGCCGCTAGAAAACTTGTAAATTCGCGTTAAAAATAAACAGATAAGTGATAATGACTGTTGTGAAACTGATGTTAATCCAGCGAAACCTCTTGAAAAATCTAAGGCATTAAGAATGTATGAGCATCATGGAGTGTCATGACAACGATAAAACGTTGTCTTTTCTAAACATTCATTTGTTATATCCACTACATCCACTTGTTATCTATACACCGACGCTGTCTATACTAGTATAATATCTAGTTATTCAGAGTTATTTGTTTAAAAGCAGTTTCTGATAATCTAAGGAATGTTTGGTGAAAAGTCTGGCAAGTTTATTAAGAAAAACTGTGTTGTTTGGTAAAAACCGAGCAGCAGCAGCAGCAGCAGCAACAACAATAACAACAAAACAATATCGTGACAGCAACAAAAGGAGCTACGACACTAAAAAGCGACCCAAAGACTGAAATTACGACATCAACTCATACAAGTGACAATAGGAACATCAACAGCAGCACAATGACGACAATGTACGGAAATAATAACCGAGGAAATAAGCAATTTAACGATAAAAAAACAATTAAACATAACAACAATCACGAACCCAAGAGATGCTGGGGGGATCTGTTTCAGTTTATTTTTAGTTTACATATTTGGTGCATTTAGTTTAATCATGCAGATTACTTTCCATAACTTAGTGATTCATCGGTTAATAGGAGCCAAGATTCAATAATTACGGAGGCGATGGACACATTCAGTTTGGCTTGTAGCAACATTGTCCCATAAACCATCCTCTTGTGCAACGTTTTGGTTTGCTAACAATTCATGGGGTCAATTACTGATATGGAAATATAAAAAACAAAAGAAGAACACGATATGAAATGCCACAAGCAGCCAATTACGAAGTTATTTTAAATGCTATCAATAAAATATTCATAACTAACGAACAGAAAAAATGAAAACATTTTCAGTTATGTCCTTAAAAAATTCTAAAACACGTCGTGTTATCTCTTAGAAAGCTGGTGTTAAAATTACAAGTTTTAACACAGCGCTAAGTACTTCGTTTTAAGCTAAAGGAATCAGAAAATAACGGCGGATATGTGTTTAGTGCGCCAGAGACCCCCTACTAAGGCTTTCATGAACAAACTCTTGGAACATTCTTGAACTATTAAATTTAGACTGTTGCGGTTCTCGATCAGTTTGGTTTTGTCTCTAAATGAATATAAGACTCTGAAGTTCGCGGGAATTCGAAGAAATTACGCGATGGAAAGCGATCGTTACCTAAGCGAAACATAGACATTTTAAACGGCACAGAAATCTGTTAGAGGGATAATTGTACTGAAATATGTACTTGAAACCACAATGAGGAAAGAAAATGCTTCCCAAAATAGAAAAATTGAAGACTTAATCGAAGCAAGTGAAAGTAAGGAAGGGTATCTCCCAAAGATAAGAGAGACGATCGTCAAAAATGAGATTCCAGTACCGAGAAAAAACGGGGAAATACATCTCCCAATTTTAAGTAAGTCGTCCGATTTTAACAATGTCAGCTGTGAGGTTAATCTTTCTCATGGAATAAAGAAAGAAAGTCTGCAATTGCCAGCCTTTGGATCTCTGCACGAACTTGAAGAGCTTAGTGAGAACAGTAGTTACAATGAATATGCGGATGAAACTTTAGATTCACGAATTAGCAGCAGCTACATTGGCGAAGATTCGCTGGATAGTAGTGAACTAACGACAACAAAACAGAATGTGGTATTGGAAGACCGAGAAGAAAAAGAGATAGCAAGAAAAGTGAAAAAAGAATTCAAAGAGGAGTTTCAAAACATCAAGAAAGAAACTCGAGAGAAGCAAAGTTTTTTGAGGAAGAAATTCCAATCAAAAATCAATTCTGCAAGAGCTGCGCTACTTCTTGCCCGAGCAAACGCGGAAAGAAAGGCAATTGACAAGCTGGAAGAAGAAGCCGAAAAGAGAGAAGCAGGAATTCTTGAGAAGCGCAAGAAGAACAGATATGTGACTCTAACACAAAATAAAGGCGATACTGCACTTGAATTAGCTGCTCTGAGAAAAGTTCGAGCCGAATTGGACCGTGCGCGAGCAAGAAGACGTTCTACAATAACATCGACTTTAATAGCATCACGTCGCTTTAGCCTCGGTGCTGCTATACCTGACTATGAAACTAAAAAACTGGAAAATGTAGAGGAAGTCCAGAAACTTGTTTTTGAGCTGCAAAACTTAGGACTTGATAATGCAGCAAATGAGTTGGTACGTTCGTTGCACAAGAAGAAGAATTCAGAAGAACAACTGAAGGAGACTTTGAAACAAGAGCGGGAGAACGCGAAAGTGAAAGCGATTACCAGGAGGAACATGGAAATCAAAAGACTTCGACAACAAAAACTGGAGGAAAAGGAAATCCTTGAAATGGAAAGGATTAAGCGGGAAAGAGAGGAACGCGAACGCTTGGAAAGAGAAATGCTAAGAAGAAAAATGGAAGCCTTGAAAAGAAAAGCATTTAATATGAGCATGAGAAAAAGTATGGAAGGATTGAAATTTGCCTCAAGTATATCAAGATCTTACACCTATTCTTATTTTGATGCTATGTAATAATCCTTTTTTTCTTCAGGCTCGGACACACGATGCGATACTCCCTGCGACGTTTCCTGCGACGTTGCTTGCGACCGGGAAATCGTGTGTCCATCCGTATAAGTAGAACTTGTTTCTGCTTCTGCGACGTCGCGCGCGACATTTGCACGGGTGGACACACGGTGCGATTTCCCCGTTGCAAACAAGCATCGATCGTGTGTCCGAACCTTTAATATACACGACGTATGTATTCCTTTTGTTGGTGATGAGGTTAGTGAGATCAACCTTCAGAAAGAAGGTGTCCTGAGCTAGTCATCTATAGAGTCAAGTGATAGGTGAGGAGGCAGTTAGGTTTGTACCCGTAACTAAACTACACCGACCAGCCGGACAGGCAGATAGCATCGCAGGTACTGATGAATACCCTAGTATTTTAGAAGTGCCCTGTAGTACTCATGCACGGACTATATTGATTTGACTATTCACAAAAATTGCTGTTTAGAAACGTTATTCACTATCCTCATTTATTTGGTCAGGACTTTATTTAAACCATTCAAGCTGAATGTCCTGAACTATAGGATATTCCTAGATAAATATTGGTTAAACCAGTAAAATAAATGGTCTCCACCTATCGTAAAGAACAAGTACAGTGCATTTGTCGATATACTTTGAAAGACTTTTCAGACTGCTATGTTGCGGTAAGTTTACACATGCAAAACATGTTTAGAAATACGAAAAGCTGTATGCCCTGGAGGTTCTGGTATCAAGGAATGACGTCATTGCCCACCATTGTCGTTCCTGATTCCTTGCTTTTCGCTTCAGTGCTGCTAAAATTCTTCTCCTACTTTCCTCTTCTTCTTTTTCCTTTTTCAATCGCTCCCTTTCTAATCGCTCTCTTTCCTTGCGAGCCTTTTCCTCCATTCGCTCGCTGCGTAGTCTCGCCATCGCTCTGGCTTTAGCTGCAGCCTTTTTCTTCTTCATCTGCTCCCGAAGGCTTTTCTCCGAGGCTTCCTTCGCAGACAGAGCGTTGGTTAAGATTCGTGCATTTTCATCAAGCCCGCTTTCATAAAGACCAAGGATTAGACTGTGAACTTCATTATCACGCTCAAGTTTCTTTATTTCTAAGTGAAGAAGTGCATCTTTCTTCTTAAACCTTTCTTTCTTTTCAGTCGTTTTAGAATGCTTTTGACGTCTGGTTCGAGCTCGATCCAAATCTGCATGAATTTTTCTAATGTGTGCCAATTCCATCGCTTTTTCTTTATGGTTGTTCAAATCTGGCAAACCATCAGACTTCAAATCTGCGGTTTCCTTTCTTCTTACTCGCCTTTTAAGTATCTTTGCCTGTTCTTCTTCAGCAACTCGTTCCAAGGTCTCTGTAGTGTTATCATCTACCTCGACTCGTACGTTTAGGATGGAAGACCTCGCTTCTTCCAGATAACTTCGGAATATCTTTTTAATTTGCTTGTTCTTGTCATGAGCTTCAAAATAAATCTTCTTGAATTCGTGAGCCAGTTGGTTTCTAACTTTTCTCTGTATGTCTCTTTCTTCTCCTTCTGTCAACTTCACACTTCTGTATTCCGCTTCTTTCTCGTCTTTACAGATAGCACCGGTTTCTGGCATTTCCAAGTCATTTTCCAATTCTATTTCCTCGAGAGCAAAACCAATTTCTTCAAGCCAATCTGCGCCTACAACAGATCCAGCGACGGAGAAGCCCTCGAAAGTAGACAGCCCCATGATAGAACTAGTACGAGAGAATTGTTTGTCTGGAGTGAGTGGAGAGAGCCCATCTTGGCCCAAACTTGAGCTATCGTACTCGAAAGGTGACTGAAAACAAACAGCATTCTTTCGCCTTGGTTTAGAGAAATTTTGGTCAGCCATGGCTTTCTCAGAAAAAGTTCAAGAACTGAATTATAACGGTAGAAGATACTGACTCCTACACTTTGGGAAGGAAATTTGGCAAACGGTGTAGACTAAGCAAGTGTTCTTAAATAGAATTTCCATCTTTTCCTTCTCGCTGGCCAGACAACCTATCGTCAAACCATCAACTACCACCTCAAATTGTCGATATACCTGTCCACACAACTGTTTTCTTAATATACTGTATCCAAATGATTAGAGACGTACATACAGGCTAGATAACAATCGAAGATAGTTCTACTGATAGGCTTGATTATAACCTTTTACAACAGTTCCTCTTGAGAACTCGATATTCCACGACTAAATTTACCAAAGGAGATAACACTGTATTTATAATCTATTCAACAATCTGAGCCTTTATTATATTAGTATCGCCCAGATGATGTACTATCTTAACGACATTAACTAATTAATCTTCATCTTGGACACGATTTTTCTATTCCTCCAGTACTATTGGATTGCTTGAAGTCCTTTATTTGGGTCTTTTTAACTCGTAATTCTCATTAATACAAATTTCTAGTGATATACATTACTATTATAGAAATTGTTTTGTCGGAGAAATCTGGTCTCAGTTTTCCTGATTTAATTTCTCGTACAAATGACCTGTCAAAGTACCATTCAATTACTAAAGAATCGAAATGAGAATTTTCATTGCAGGACAGAATTTATAACCAAAATAAATGTCGTCGTTAAAGAATAGTGATATAAAGCCTTTATTGGTTGAGACTTGAACAAAAAAACTCGTACTATACACACAGATAGGCGTCCAACTGTTTCTTAAGTATACACTTTAAGAAAACTCATTTCTTTAAGATATTTATTTAGTACATCGGTTAGTATGATAAACTTAGATACGGCTTGGACTAAACATATTTTGCACTGTTAGACGTCTAGTATTTTCTAGAGTGTACATATATTGCGAAAAACTCATTTATAATTTACTTTTTTTTGTTTTGGTATTCCCAAACCATTCGCTGATATTTTTCTGACTTGTTTTGATATAAAACTCTTATTAAAATTGCGCGCCGACAGTTGTTTTCATATGAGAAAAGAACTGTATTTTGATGATTTATGATCTATCTTGCCGTGGCAGCGTTGATAAGTATATTAAACGGTCGTAAAACTCGTAGAGGAGGGAGAGCGGAGTGAAGAAGAGCACTTATAATAACGTTGATGCTGGTGTGCAAACCAGAAAAGATGACTTCGTTTCCCAAAAACGATGACAATACAGATGGAGGCCATGTTGGAGGTAAGAAGTAAACAATTGTCGACTTCCTCCAAGATGGCGCCACGCGACCGCAAATCACTTGATTTTGATTTTTGGTCTCCTCCCTCCCCTCTCGCCACAATCCAAACCCTTAAGTAAAAGAAACAGTAAAGCCGGTTCAAAACGTTTTGCTATTTGGATATATATAAGTTAACAAGAATTTAAAAATAACTGACTTTGGTTTGATAAAGGGGCTTTCATTTATTATGGGCTACCTCCCTCCCCACCCCACGCCATAATAAATGAAAGCCCCCCAGCTATGTGTCTACTTGAAATTGGGGTTCAGCGATCAGTCCTGTGCTGACTTAAACAAGTAATATTCCTTACTTGGTGAGACCAACATAATATCGATATTTTAAAGGCAAAAACGATATGTAAAATTCTGAACAAACACCTAGAAGGTACGTAATTTTAATGCTATATTCAAACCTTGTTATCACGTGTAATGTCAACTCAGGGTTTTGCATAGAGTTTACTGATTTGTTTACAAGACGATGTCATTTGCATATTTCATTCAGCGTCAGGGAATATATGGCAGTATTTTGTATATGAGTTTTTCTTTATCCTCTGAGAGTACCGTTATTAATGATCTTGAACAAAGGAGGAGGCCCTCGCATCTTATCTCGCACGCCAGGTCGTCCAAGCCGCACGCTTCGATCAAACTCGGCCCTAGCAACCTTACCATTGTGTTCAATGTGATTAAGATGAAGCTTCCTGTGGCCTTCAATGTCTACGATATTTTCGTGTTGGTTGTGTAACACACTGATCTGTTGGTTTCTTGTGAATCTCATACGATCTCCATGGTCTGGTAGATTATTCATCGTATGTTCTTTTGGCCAATGGATGTACCGAAAGCGTTCCTCCATTCGTTTCGTCTCTTCTGAATTCGGATACATTTGGCTTCGATTGAGAGCATAGTTTGTTCTCACGTACGGTGGAGGCTCTTGAAGTCTCTTGTAGTCTTTGATCTTGTAATTATGCTCCATTTGATTCATTTTGGATCTTTTCTTTAGAAGATTTTTTAAACTTATAAATATTTTCGTTGTTGTGTTTGTATAGCAACAAGAAGCTCGCCGGAAAGGACTAGGCACTAACTTCAAAAGCGGGAATCCCGCGGGTCCACCCGTGACAAAGGAAGCCCGCTTGAATAAACATAAAAACTTCTTAAAATCATTTTAAAGTATCAAAAATACAATTTGTAATACAAATATTGGGCAATATACATTATAACAAGCAGCTTAAAAGTGAAGAGTCTCAAAATATGATAATTCATTTATTTTAAATCTCAAGTAACACTCTGCGGGGTCCCTGTGGATATTGGCAAATCAGGATGGCGGACGACACGTTAAACGAAAGAACTTTTAAAACAGACATTGATTTGTACGAGAAAGGACGACCAGAGTACACAAAGGAAAGCACACAATACCTTCTCAAACAAGTAGGAGCTTTAGATACTAATTCTAAGCCTGTAACTTTACTAGAACTAGGAGCTGGTACAGGAAAGTTCACAAGAGCTCTGGTCAAAGCTCTGAAGGGCTTCCCCAATATTCGCATCATTGCCAGCGATCCGTTAGCTTCAATGTGCGATAAATTCAGGAAAATTGTACCAGAGATTGAGATAAAGCAGTTTGCAGCTGAAAAGATCCCCTTGCCAGATGAAAGTGTCGATATTGTCATTGCTGCTCAAAGCTTTCATTGGTTTGCAAACCCACAATCAGTGTCAGAAATACACCGTGTACTGGTACCTAGTGGAACTTTTGGTATGATCTGGAATTCAAGAAATTATGCCGAGGTTGACTGGGTTGCAAAGCTACAAGAAATTATTGAGCCATATTGTAGGCATGATAAAAATCCTAATAACCTAGATAATACTTGGATGAAACCAATTAAAGATAGCCAGCTGTTTGGAGAAATACAAGGCAACGGTGACCTGCGGCTGTATCAAGAAGGAAGTGCTGATGATATGGTTACTGTACTTAAGTGTATTAGCTCAATTACCAAGTGTAGTGATGAAGTGAAGAAAGATATAGAGTCTAGAATCAGGGAAGTCTTAGCAAATCATCCAGATTTGAAAGGCCTTAGTAAGTTCACACTTTCTTATGTTGTCCCAATTTACTGGTGTACTAAGCTTTAAAGTAATAAGTGATACTTATTCCCAGGGGGGTACTCCCTTATAATGAGGGGCAGGGATGATCGTCATCTTTTAGGGGTAAAAATGGTAATTCACTCCCTCTTTAGGGGTGAAAAAGAAAAAGCTGTTGGTTTTAGTATATGTGGTATCTTGTAGGGATACATGATTGGGACCTGTGATTGGTAGCCCCAAACATTAAACCAGACATCAGTTATCAGTTATAACTATATTATCCTTGGCCTGTAGATACCAACAATATAATTACTGACACTTCCTGTAAATGATTTATCTTGTGTTTCAAAGTGGTATCTTTTAAGGCTAAAATTAAACCAGGACCATGTCGAAACTCCCCTCTTTTTGGGGTTAAATTTATTTTCTTTGACGATCATCCCTGCCCTTTTTACACGGGAGTACCCCCAGTTACTTATTCAATTGTCACATAACTCTACATTTGTAGATGATTGGGACATTTCAACTGCTACTGCCAGCTCTTCATCACTGTACCACCCATTTGAGTTTACTGATGAGACTCCAGACAACAACATCATCTGATTCAGCATAACATACCCAGACATCCTTAGTGTTGCCATGCAGTGCTTTACTCCACACACTAGATATTTATGGGGAGTAAAGCATTTCATGACGACACCAAGGACGCATGTGTAGAGGCTAGATTCAGTACAACAGAAAGTCAAGATGTAACAATAGAATTCTCTAATTTCTTCAATTTCTTAAACACCTTATATTTATTATCCACAAAGACTTCCTGTTATGTGGATAGAGGAACAGTAATAATCCTAAAACTCAAATATCACATTCAATTTACTTGAAAATCAAAAAGTTTAGTGATAACTACAAATATTGAATCATTGTTGGATCTTGTAACTTTAAACAGCAGTTTTGCCAACTAATGTTTGATGACTGTTGGGTGAATTGTAAGGATCATTTCTCAGGGGTTTTAGGTTAGTTTGGTAATTACAATACTTTATTTAATACTCATGCACTGATTAGATTTAATTATCATAAATTTAATTTTAAAGTTTGTTTTATTGTAACAATAGACACACCATATACCCATGAAACAAAACTAAAGATTGTCTAATTGCACTATTTTGTAACCCTAGTGGATGTCACTGAAGCAGAAGAGTGAGAACAAAAGCAACACATCTCTAGCAATCTTTGTTTGGTTCATGCATGAGTGAAATCTTAGTCAATAACTAATAGTTGATAACTAAATAGAGAATAATACATGGGCGCATGGAGATATGGAATTTATCTTTGAGTGTTCAATTTGATATCTCACAAGTGAGCGCAGCAAATGAGTGAGATACCAAATTTGAACACGAGAAGATAAATTCCATATCTCTAAGCGTCCATGTATTTTTCTGTTTATTATATAAACTATAGTGTTTTCAGGGATTTCTACCACTGAATACTAAAATTTCGATTGGTTGATATTTTCACGTGAAAAATATCGTATTTTTACGTGTGCTGAGATACGACATTTCTCAGTGGTAGAAATCATTGTAAAACACTGTAGTTTGTATAATAAATACTGTTACGCTCATATAGTAATTGTTTCACAGATATATGGTGGCACTCTACATGATGGTATGATTATATAATTTTTAAATGAAAAGAAACTTTTGTTATTTAGGATAATCATTTCAGTAAACATGCAATTCATTTCACAAATTTACCTATACAATTAAGAAATCTAAAATAATTTCACATGTCCAGATAAGAAGAATTAGAGAAACGCAAGAGGCAAATGCTCTATACAAGTTCCACAAGATGCTTTTATACTTCATTTGTAAAACATTTTTTGTTTCAAAATCGTGAAATATGGAAGTGCTTGAATAAAGTCTATTTTCATATACGTGCTCACATCCATTCATTGCATGCATTTCCAGAATGAATCTATATTCCTTCCAAATATTTTGCTTTGACTTTCTTCAGCCTTTGTCTGTCGTTCATTTTTACTTTAGGGGGCTGCTTTTTCAGCGTAGGCAGGTATGAATATGTAAAAGACCTCGACATATCTGTCGATAACATTGTGTAATTGAAACTTTCTCGTAGTTTCAAATTACGTTCGCGGCGCTTTATAGCCTCTGCTTGACGTTTAGCAATTTCAAGCGCTTCTCTTTCCCTTCTTTCTTGTTCCAGTCTTTCCTTTTCAGCCATTTTCTTTCTCTTCTCTTCTTCTCGAATTCTCGCAAGCTCCTCTAATTTTTGCTTCTTTGCCAATTGAGCTGCAAGCTCTTTTTCATGGCTTAGCTCATGTCGTAGTTTGGCCTCGTACTCCTCTTTACAAGAAAGAGCTTCCGAGAGTTTATTGGCATAGTCATTCATGTTAAGACTTCTTAGCTCAGAGATCATTTTTTCAACTTCGTATTTTTCTAATCTTTCTCTATCCTTTTTCTTTAGGTACTTCAGTTTCCTAGAGTTGGGATCTGTAGACTTGTTTGATGGATTCTTTGAGGGTTGCTTGTTTTGTAGCTTCATCTTTGTTTGAATTTGTTTAACTTTAGCACGATCAAAATCTGCCTGTGCTTTTCGTATCTCTTGAATATCACTAACCCCTTTACTCAGTACTGATAGAGACACATCTTTGAACGTTTTTAGGGCAAAACTCGATGAAGGGCGTCTAGCTTCCAGCGACGAGGGTGTTATAGACTTAGACACCGATTCCTTCATGAAAGCCCTTTTCAGTTTTATTTCTGTGTGTTTTTTCAAAGCTTCATTGAATCTTCTTGCGGCTGTTTGCTTCTGAGCGACGAGTCTTGCTTCAAGCAACATCTTCTTAGCTTCAGCAATTTTCAATCGAAATTCTCGCTTTAAGTCTTTTTGCTTCGCAAGGTTTTGGCGTTCGTATTCTTTGAGCGAGCCACTGGGTTCGGGAGGATTCGCGGTACTGACTAAAGACTCGCCAGATGACTCTCCTGGCAGACTTGGAAGACTGTGAAAACTTGGTGACATGGGATTATCGCCAGCATCTACATCATCGAGGACAGGAAGTGACGAAAAATCTTCGTTTTGGTCTGATTTCTCATTTTCAGTTTTCTCATTTCCTACTTCCAAACTTGCAAGATTCCTTTTTTCGATTCTTCGTTTAGGAAGAATCTTTGCACTCTCATTATGATTTAAGTTACTTTGCACATCTCCATTCTCATGAATTTTAGAACTATTAATAATATCACTTTGTATAACTTGTGGTTTGTTTTGATACGTCTTATCTTGGTGTACAGCATATTTTCCAGTCACATATCCTTCACCTTCACCATTCGTCTTTTTCACTTTCAATGTCCGTCCATTTTCAAATTTGTGTGTGTCTTTAGGTACTCTTAATCTATCAAACATTTTTGTTTTACACTCTTCTGTGCGTTTTTCATTCGCGTATTTTCCAGAAATTTGATCCTCAGTGGCGTCCACTTCGTCAAACTGCAACTCAGGAACGTTTAGTACAGTAACTCTACAGGGAACATTACCAATGCCTTCTTTGTCGGCCATTGAGAGAATATTGGGGATTTTGCTGACTTCATTTCCAAATGATGAAGCTTTTGTTTTGAGCGGCTTTAGATTTTCTGGTGAGGCTGCGACCGGCGACCAGCCAAATTCATTTTTTGAGCTGCATTGATTTTTCAAATCATAAATGTCTACCTTTCCATCAGTAGAAGAAAGCTTTCCAATGGATTTGAGCTTCAAAAACAAAGCATCATCTTCGTCCTTTTGGTCTTGAATTTCGATTCCAGAGCAAGTTTTCCCAGAAGAGTTCATAGCTGAAAGGCAAGAGTTGTTTCCATTACTTTCTCCATTAGTTGTTGAACCTTTTGGATCATATTTTTGGCGGGAAACTTGGCTCCGCTCATTGAAGTTGGATTTTCTTTTAGAGAGAACTGCCGAGCCTGTGGTAAATTCAGTTTTTGGCGACTTCATATCGGTGTCTTTGTCCTCTGAAAAAGCAAAACTTACCCGATGATTCCCTCGGTTGTCTTCTTCGTGAGGAGACGTTTCCACAATTGAGTAGTCATAAAAACTTTCTTGTTTTGCCAGCTTTGAGTGTTGACGTTTTGCATCCACTAGGGTGGTCTGATTTTTAATCCCGTTCAAGCTTAAGCTGTTTTCTTCCAGATATACTGTCTTTGTTTCTTCTTGTCCCATTAATCCAATACCGTTGTCAAGGTGATTTGCCTTGAATTCCTTTGGATTTGATCTAAACATCTTTTAAGTACAGTCTACCGGCTAGATTTCTATAGACATGTAACTTGAACAGTTTCTGATACCAAAGAATTCTTTTTAAAGACGTAGCAGTCCGTTAGATTGTAGGCTTCGTATCTGTTGATGCATGATAACTACAAACAACTTCACCGAAATCATTTCAGCCTTTGCTCGTCGTAAAATAATCCTACCTCAAATCTAAACATGAATTCCATAAATATTAAATAATTTAAATCCTGCATAGTCATGGTTGGAGTTTCTTTTTCTAAAATACCCAAAGTTGGCAGCAAAGATTTACTCGTAGTTAAGTTGAAGGAGATGTGTCCTCTCACAACGAGAGACCGAAAACCTGGTGTATATGTGAGGATTGCTTGCTTTTCTAGTTGGAATAAGAACTAGCTGGAGATTCACTAAAGTCAGCGATTGAAGCAAGTTTTGTTAGAATCCTTGGACATTTTATGTGAAGATTATTTTGAATGCTCTCGTCATTCATTTGCTGAAAGCTTTTTTTGTGGTTGTTTGATGACGGAGATTCACACATTGCAGTGCACGGGAACTCACCACAGTCTAGTAGTTTGACCAAAAAGAAAAAGAAAGAAAAAAAGAAAACCTGTCAAACAAGCCCTGCAATAAATAGGTTCTTTGCATCGGAGAATAGATATGAATATCCCGAGTTTAAAGTAAGTGTTTATCGTCGTGATGACGTCGCAATTTTAATCACACTTTGAAAGTTTTCTAATGTTAACGAAATTATTATCTTGTAGTTAATAAAACGCAATATATAAGATGAAAGTGTTTAGAGCAAAAACGCTAGAAATGGTGAAAATATGAAAACCAAATGAAAATATAGCTACTGGAGTTAAACATATGATACCGGCAAAACAGAATATGTAATGGCATTTTTTATTCTTGCCAAAATATGTACGTCACTAATTTTCTTCATTTCACTGAGATAATAAGGTTGGATTCAAATTCAATACCGTGAAAAAAGAGAAATATACTTAACTTTACTGACGTTTCGAGCTTTCGCCCTTGGATTCAAATCCGACAATTTATACCTTCGCACTCATCTCATGACGTAAAATAAATAAAATAAAAGGAAAAGAAACGAAGGCAGACGCGCAAAAAGAGAAAAGAAACACATTGGATAAAGACAGGCAGAATAATAAAAAGAATGAATGAATGAAAGAAGGATGGGAGAAGTAAACAGATAGAAAGGGAGGAAGGAAGGAAGGAAGGAGGAAAGGAAGAAGGAAAGAAAAAAAGAAAGAAAGAAAGAAAGAAAAAGACGAAAAGTTAACGTAAGTTGTTTCAAATTCGTTGAATCAAGTAGAAATGGTTTTAAGGAGACGTACTATGATGAAAAGCAAGATCAGAGTGGCACGTATGATGATATCAGTTGTAAGCAATTACAGTATCCGTTGAACACTAACTTAAAAAGACAGCGGATAATTATGAATCTCTTGGTTGCTTCAATATGGTGTTAATTGAATATCTTGTATGGTATCACTAATTGTACGGAAAACCATAATCTCTATGAAGCATGAAACGAAATTAAATGAATTTCTAACCAGGGGCGGATTTTGTAATGAACGGAATTCGGCATTCTCTAAGAAAAAGGAAGGTCCTCAGAATTGTTTTGATATAGTTTCCAAAATCTTCCGAAAATATGTGTTAATTAAATTAATTGGATATATACTAAATTAGGATCGCAAGGTGGAGCAAGGGAAGAAATTGGAAAGAAAAGGGAAAAAAGTGAAAGCCGGAGAAGATTCAAGATATATCTCCATTCCACTGATAAGAATCTTCCAAGGTGGTATGGAAAAACACTGTCCTCTCGTCATGCTTATCCTGAAGTTCACGATCATCCAATCAGAGATCACAATTAATACGGATATAATAATGAATATTTTTGCTACATACACCTTGAAATGGCACTTCATTACCATTGCTATTATCATTTTTCTCGAGAATTGCGTGTTGGAAAACGAAAACTAGTATTTCCACAAATACGTTCTCATATATTCCAGAATGCTCGATATTACCGTTATTTATGACACGTGACCATTCCCTTGACAATAGTCCTTTTGTTTTCTAATTGATAATCGAGAAATTGAAAATTGAATGGAAAACTCCGAGTCAGTTTAGAGCCGACGCGACTTATAGATAATACAAATAACTAAACAGAGGAATGTTGCCACAGAAAGTCTAGGATTACAACTCGTTACATGGAGGAACAGTGCTGAGTTTCGAACAAGAGACTCATTCCACTATGATAAAGTAACATCTTGGAAAAAGCTGAATTTCTAGTCAAAATAACTTAGATTAATGAGAAACGGCAACTCAATTAATCATAAGAATATGCCGCCATCAAAAGGGTTTCGACTCTTGCCATCAGAGACTCAAGATTTACACTTGCCTCGACAAGAACGCATTCAAAAATCTGGTATAATAGAAAAAATTGGAGAGGAAATGGCTTTAGAAGATGATGTTGTTATAAAACGAGGACGAAGGGATATTCTCTTTAAAGTACTAGCCGCTGAAAGACGTCTTCAGAAAGACTTTGAACACGAACGTGATTGGATCAATAAGAAAGACAGAGAACTCTTAAGGAAAAAGTTTACAAATCCGACAGGGGAAGCAGCTCAAAAGAAAGTAGATAGCGTTGACTGTAAATTTCCGCGATGGTTGAAAAACCCCGAAGATTACAAAACTTCTACGAGAGTATGGATCCCACGGAACTAATGCAAAGAATAAAAGAAATTGAAGGAGAAATGAAACGGTGTAAATATAGATACGACATTGGAAAGAAGTTAACTCAGGAATATAAGAAAAATGAAACGGAATGGAGATCAAAGAAGTTGGAAAATATCAGCAATATAGATTCCTTGATGAAACAGCTCGCGAAGAAAAACTTAACTTCGAAAGCAGAAGATTTAAAGTTGGACTTGGAAAGCCACAAGAAAAGTGTTAAAAGAATACAAGCAAGTACAACAAGAGCGAATGATGCTCGCTAGTCCACCGGCGAAAGATGCAGAAGAGGAATTGGCTAAAATTACCAAGATTACAAAGACGAGAAGAAAGCTTTTGCGAGAAAACAGCAAGAAAAGTTGCCCATGAGAGAGTCAAAAAGCTCTTAAATCGTGAAGTTGACAATAAACATTGGAAAGAAATCCAAAGGGTTGCTATAGCAACGAATGTAACTCGACCGTACACCTTTTCGTAATATGACAAACTAGAAAACCAAGAACAGAACTCTCTTGTAGGGGGACGTCGGACGAATAATCAGAAGAATAAATATCCCAGAAAATCAAATGCATGTGTAGAAAAAAGAAAAAGAAAGCTCAAAATGAAAGGAAATTGAAAGAAACGAAAAAAAGTGAACAACAAGAAATGAAATAACTTTTTTCTTTAAAAATCATTATTATTTTATTCTAAAGTGCTTTATTCAGTGAAGTTTTATAAAATGTTGGCGTGAGAAAATTACTAAAAAGTTTCTTATGTTTTTCGGATGTTTCGCGCAAGCGAGCTAAAATATTCCTCTGGGGGGAGGGGTAAGGTAATAATGACTGGCGGGAGGTTACATTGAATATTCAATCGTGGAAGCGCACAAGGCAAAATGTTTGCAAGAAGGTCTCTTTTACAGGCAAGTTCTTCCAAATAACCCAATAAAATAGCTACAATATCTTACCCTGGTGTACTAACGTTCTTTCTTAACTCATAATTGTGTGTTTTGATTCATAGATTCGCCGTATCGTAGCGAGATGTGAAGTTCCTGGGAGTGAACTACAGCGCGGTGGAAAATGTGAGTACTAAACTTCAAACCAATTATTCTGCATTAAAATTCTATTTCCAATCTTTATAACAACATATTAAGATATCTAGGCTTATTTCTTACCTCTTAAGTTATATAGTTTGTCTCAGATGATGAGATCCTCCAGCAATCTTCACATTTTTCTCTTAATATTTTCTTGTTTTTCCTCTAAAACGCCTTGATTCTCAGTTCAAAGATAATTCAATCCTTCTTTAACTCTTTTGAGCGACTATCTAAGTCGTGATAGCAGATAATCCAAGACAGTCACAGCGTGAACATTGACCGTTTTGAATTTGATACTTGAACGAAAATGTAGAACTTGAAAAGCGCGGCAAAATTCTTCGACGCACGTGATTCAAATATCTCAAATTACAGGAAGCTATATCTCAATTATTTACACTTTTTGAGTTCTCCCGTTATGTGTTTTATTCAATTTAGTAATAATGACTTAATAATAATGATAACTATTATTATTACAAATACTACACAGTACTACAGTATTTTGATATAAGGCTGTATTCATTATGTATGGTCCCCCACAGCATACCTACCCGCATCCCGCCCACACCCACCCCCACCACTCCCACACCCCACC